>BPLR01020235.1:0-41229 GCA_021605095.1 Caerostris extrusa | reverse complement strand
CTCCATGAATATATCTCTCAGTACCGTCGGTCTCTTTCACGCAACTTCTCTTTCCATCCACTATTTTGCTTTGTCCAGCTTGCCTTGCAGCGCAGTGTGTATACGTTGTCATGATTTTTGGCACCGTACATTTAGAAACACCTAAACGCTGGTCACAGTTGCTCCAGCTAGTCGGACTGTTACAATTTGGCCTCTTTGAAAGTCTGTGAGGTCTGACATTTTAGGCTTCTGACAAAAATCCAATCACTGAAGCTACCTCATACTACCATGATGTATATTTTATATATTAAAAAAAAAATGGTAGCTAAGATTACATTTTAATGCTTGCGAAGCGTATTCATAAATGTCACTTTTATTCACAGGTGTTTTCCAATATTTTGATAAATATATATATATACAGACTGAGTAAAAACTTTAAGGCCAGTAGACAATTTTGAGAAAATGGAAACATTTAAACTGAGGAATTAAAATATCATTTGATTGATAATTATTGAGCTTAAATAAAAGTAAAAAAGTAGAAAAATAATTAATTTGCAAATATTTTATTATTAGAAAATATTTCAGAACACACAGATGAATATTTGAGCCCGAGTAAAAACTTTAAGGCCAACATAGAAAATAACATATAAGAAAAAAATTACAAATTCTTAGAAGGTTGTGTAGGAGCCATTACTTCAATTACTTCAAATATTCTTGTTTTCATGGAGGAAACGAGTTTTTGACAAAGGGTGGGGTCGGTTTTATACCATTCCTCTTCGATAGTAGATTTCAGCTCTGTTGTTGATGTAAAATGTCCCCATTTGCATAAACCCTTCTTGCTAAGTCAGCCCAAAGGTTCTCGATTGGGTTGAGGTCAGGTGATCAAGCTGGCCATTTCACAGTTTCAATATTGTTGACTTGGAACCAATTTTTGTGCTGTTACTCGAATGGATCGGTGCATTGTCTTTGATATTACCAATTTTCTCCAGCAAAACATTCAGCATTTGGCAAAAGATGATTTGTTAGGACATTTTGGTATCCTTGTGAATTCATTCTACCTGAAACGAATGCAATTGAGCCCACACCATTGTAAGAAAAACAGCCCCAAGTCATGACAGACCCTCCACCTAATTGGCGCTTGAAGAATATTTCTTTTTCATTTCTTATATCATGCCAGTAGAAATCCCAGCCATCTGTCCATCCAAATTCCATTTTTTTCCGTCAGAAAAAATAATTTCTATCCATTGGTTGTCCCAGGTCATGACTTTCTGGCCAAAGTTCAAACGCTCTATTTTGTGTCTCTGCAGTAACTGCGGCTTAGTCAATTTTGCTGTATAAGTGTACCTTCCAGGCCTTCTAATTGTGTTATAAATCGTTTTTTGACAAACTTTTAAACCTGTCGTCGAAATCAGTTTCCTGGTTGAGTACTTTCCAGTAGATGCAAGTTGGCAAACTCTTCTTTCATCCCGCGAGGACAAAGCTTTAGGTCTTCCCCCAGTATTCTTTTTACCATAACTGTCTTTCAATTTTAAAAAAAATTGTTGACCTTTGATCTTCCTATCTTTATCGCAATAACACGACTACTCATTCCTGTTGAAGACAAAGCTTCGATCTGTCCTCTTTCATGATCAGTTAACTTACCCTTCGCCATTTTCACAAAGAACACCAATATTTCGAAGAAACGTATGACAAATATGAAAATTTCAGCGTTGTCACAAGCTAGTAGTTGCAATGGTAATTACACGATTCTATTATATTTATTTTTAAAAAATGACTGGTGGCCTTAAAAAGTTTTTACTCAGGCAGAAATACTAACTTTGTAAATAACCCCATGTTTCTCATAATTATGTATTTACAAATTATGTTTATAGCATTTATTTCTTATCAATGAACTTTAATAATTAATATTATTTGAATCCCTTTTATTTCATTTTACATTTCATCAAAAATTTTTACTGGCCTTAAAGTTTTTACTCGGGCTGTATATATATTAAATACAATATTCTTTTAACAGTATTAATTTAAATAGTTAACATAGATCATACTAAAAAATATGCAAAACAAAAACCAAATCTTTGAGACACTTCAGTCCCTATAACTTTCTGAAGAATTCTAATAGACAGGATTTACTATTGCCTTGAATACTACTTGTTTATTTGTAACTGCCAAACCGAAATGAGACTGAATAGATTTGACGGAATGGATTTCATGGTTTTTGTCGCAATTGTCCCCTCCCGTCTCTGCGATGTACAAACGAAACGAGAACTAATACAGACGAGGAGTTTTCATTTACGCTACAATGTCGAAAATGTGATTTGGAGTTACTCGCAACCTAAATTGCGTCTTTTATTGGACGTTAAGAGACGACTTGTTGACATCTTTCGGCAAAATATATTTCTGTCCAACGCTATGCCTCATTCTTATTTCTCCATTTCCTGAATCTTAGGAAATTTTCAATAGAATTTAATGCCTCGAATGTTGTTGTCTGAAGATTGATTCTTTTTTTCTCTTAAAAAAGCTGCTCAGGTTCAGAAGTGTTGTATTTCTCCCTTCAATGGTTTAATAGAATAAAAAAAAAAGAATATTACTCTTTTGGCTTAGATGCCAAGTAAATTCAGGACGGAATTCTAAAAAATATCTCTAATCATCATCATGATTGGCTCAACAGACCCATGGTGGGCCAATGCCGTCTGCCTAATGGCAGATTTCAAAAAATGAGATTTATTTTTTTTTACGGTGTATGGTTGTCAGCCCTACGCCCAACGCTCTACAATCATAATAGACTGGGACCTACAGTTTAAAGTGGATTCGAAACACTCCAAACATCCATGGCACCGCCGGGACTCGAACACTGTGGTACCGAGCACCAGAGCGCCATCCACTTGGCCATTCAGGCCCCTATCGTTAATACAGGGTGATTATAATTAAAATAACACATTCAAAATGCTGTAAAAAAAAAAAGAAACCACTCGTCACAATGAGTTTAAATTCGAACTGAAGATACTTGAAGAAGGAAAAAAACGGTACGACATCAAAAAAAGTTTCAAAGTGTATTAATAGATGGCGCTATAAGCGGCATAAAGAAAGTGAATTTGGGATGCCAGATTGAAATCTTCCTTGCCTATAACATGGATAGGCATGATAAATTAATAGGCCAGAAAGCTCTTCCTTTGTTCTTAGAAGTATATTCGAATCTAAACAGTTACCTTTTTTTAAGGTGTTTAGTTTTAAATCACAGTGGCAAAATGTGAGTGAAATATAATAATTCATTCATAGCTTACCCTGGGTAAAGCTGTATCTGCTACATAACTGCTGGTTTATTAACAATGATAATTTTAAATCAAAATTCTCAATGTTTAAAAGCAACAACAATAATTTAGGGACTGAGTAAAGCGGTGAAGGACCGTTAGGCGTGTGTCTGAGCGAAGAATTTTCGGTTCGAAACCAGATTCGTAAAACAGAATCGAAAGCTTACCAAAGATGGATATTATAAATCTGTAGGCCTAAAAATCCTTTTGTCACTAGAAAAGGGCGAAATAGGTGAATCCTCAGATATCACACTGGAAAAAATATGCAAAACAAAACCAATCCTTTGAGACATTTCGTTCCTTGCAACTTTCCGAAGAATTCTAATAATCAGGATTTGCATTTGAAAATTACATTTGAATGCTTACGAAGCGTATTCATAAATGTCACTTTTTATTCACAGGTGTTTTCCAATATTTTGATATATATATATATATATATATATATATATTAAATACAATATTCTTTTTACAGTATTAATTTAAATAGTTAACATAGATCATACTAAAAAAAATATGCAAAACAAAACCAAATCTTTGAGACACTTCAGTCCCTATAACTTTCAGAAGAATTCTAGTAAACAGGACTTACTATTGCCTTGAATACTACTTGTTTATTTGCAACTGCCAGACCGAAATAAGACTGAATAGATTTCATGGAATGGATATCACGGTTTTTGTCGCAATTGTGCTGTCTCTGCGATGTACAAAAGAAACGAGCTAATATGGACGGGAAGTTTTTCATTTACGCGACAGTGTCGAAAATGTGATTTGGAGTAACTCGCAACCCAAATTGCGTCTTTTATTGGACGTTAAGAAAAACTTGTTGACATCTTTCGGCAAATATATTTCTGTCCATTGCTATGCGACGTTCTTATTTCTCCATCCCTTGAATCTTAGCAAATATGCAGTATGAAGTTAATGCCTCAAATGTTGTTGTCTGAAGATTGATTCTTTTTCAATTCCTACCATTAGTTCACACACTCCCTATATATATCTTGTTCAAATTTTCAATCGTTCATAAAACACTTTTTATTCATCCACTCAAGTTCAAATACATTTTTTTAACTTGTAGTGGATGACACTGGATGTTAATGCAGTTTTTTCTAATATTAATTCAGTAATTAAATTTAATTCATTGATTTTATGTTTCCTATAGGAGAAAAAAAATTCTCTTACACAAGATATTTACCAGGATATAAATTTAGGAATAAATACCGTCAGTGGCGAAGCGTGTAGAGCGCTGGAAAAGAAATTTCTTTTTTTTTCATTCTGGGTTCTAGTCTGAGTCAAGGAGGGAACAAAATGGAAAATGAAACATGTGAATAACTGAGTGAGAGAGAAAGTGTGTGAGAGAGAATTTTTTTTTTTCTAACATAAAAAAGATGAATGAAAATTATTTATAAAGGACTTTCTGCAATACAGTGAATAAAAAGTAGGAATTGACTTTTAAAAAAAACTTTTGTGTTTCCTTGTTTTCTTAAAAGCTGCTCAGGTTCAGAAGTGTTCTATTTCCATCTTTAAGGGTTTAATAGAAAAAAAAAATAAAGGAAACTTATTACTTATTACTCTTTTGGATTAAATGTCAAGTAAATTTCAATACGGAGTTCTAAAAATATCGCTAATATAGGGTGATTATAATTAAAAGTAACACTTTCAAATTGCAGTCAAAAAGAAACACTCGTCACAAGGAGTTCAAATTCGAACTGAAGTTACTTGAAGAAGAGAAAAGCGGTACGGAATCAAATAAAAGTTCCGAAGTTTATTAATAGATGGCGCTGTAAGCGTCATAAAGAAAGTGAATTCGGCTGCCAGTGTTATTTTGAATCAAAATGACAACGTATTTGGCATGAGGTGCACATTAAACCCACTGTAGTGCTTGATTGTTTCTTTTTTTTTTTTTTTTTTTGATGGAAAAATAACTTTCAAGTCATTCAAAAGTTGTGATACTATTAATGGAAAGTCCATGCACCACAGCAATTTAATACCAAATTGGATGGGAAAAATCGGTGGAAATTTTTAAGGTGACATGCCGTTTCCGCTTTCTCAAGTATCTGCAGTTCAAATTTGAACTCATTGTGACGAGTGGTTCTTTTTTTACAGCATTTTTGAAAATGGGACTTTAATTATAATCACCCGGCATATTAATAAAAATATCGGAATTTAACCACTTGCAGAAAACATCCCTCAGCAAAAAGGGCTGGTTTGGAAATGTTCTAAGTTCTAGTTCTATGTTCTAAGTGGAAATGCTCTAACGTTCTTCCTTTTAGGTTTCTGATAGAAAATAAAAGGAAAGAGTATTACTTTTTCCGAATTAAATCTCGAATAAAAATGTAAGAAATTCTACAAGTTTTCTTTGACATATTAAAAAAGTGATCCGAATTTAATCAGTGTTAAACAATGATTTTTAACAAAAAAATTCAAGATTCGCAATGTTCTATTATTTTTTCAAATATTGAACAGAAAATATATAAGGAGCTATAATAACTCATAACTCATAATCCCAATTTATTTATTTAAAAATAAAACATTTAATATTTGTTTCCTTATTTAAATGTAAAAAAATATTAATTTCATTGTCATCTCTATATACACATAAAGTACGATATTTATCTACTGGCTTGTTTTTCTATGTGAGTTTCTAAAATTTAAAAACTGTAGCTCTTAGAAATCAATTTTTTTTAAATTTAGTATTTTTTTATCTAATAAGTCGCGAAAATTTATGGACAAATTATTCATTATTTTAATTAAAGGAAATCTTATTTTTATTGCCACATAACAATTTTCTCACCGTCAGATGGCGACAGTCATTGCAAATGGATGTCGCCATCTATTGATCATTTCATATTTTAAAATAAAATAGAAACTTCGACTTTCCCATAACGAATGATCTCAGGTTAAGACACAACGCATTTGATACAACAATAATATTAAATTAGAATTTTCTTTTTCAGTCATAGAATTTCCCGGTCTTTTCCCATAATTTTAGTGGTTTTAAATTCTCATAAACCAATTTCCTGTAATTATAAACATATATAATACCGATACTATCTTTGACAATATTAAATGTGTAAAAGTAACACGATGTAAAATTTCATGTTTGTTTTGTATGAAAAGTTCAAGAAATTAAAATTACGTGGAATTTTTATATATTCTGTTTTTAAATTTTAAACAATGTAAAATTATGTTTTCTCATTTTTCCAATACATACAATATTAAGATTTAAAACAATGTATAATTTTTAAACATTTACTATAACATTTTTAACATTTCTAATATACTTTGTATGTTAAACATTGTTTGATACAAATGTCAGCTACAAATAATAGCTATCCAGGTAGTTATTTCATGATCTCTATAATAAAAATAATTTATTATTAAAATTGCAATTGTTTAAGATCAGAAAAACGAAAAACTTGTTGTAGATAGACAGCTCTTTCAAAAAATAATAGTTATGATAAATAATTTATTCATCAAAAATACTATTTATCTCGTATCAGTCTGAAAAACTTAAACTCTTTTATGCTAAACTAAAATAAAAGTTTGACGGCGTCAACTAGTAATTACTATCCAAACCGAAGACAGTTTGATATCTTAAGCTTCAAGATGACATATCCTTGAAAATATTTGTGTGTTGGTTTGTGTTATGGGAAAATTTTCATTCGAAATCATATGTTCTTTTTCTCGCAGTAAAACATTTCAATTACTTAAATATATATATATATATATATTATGAATGAAAAACACGTAAAACAAACTGGAAAATTAATTTTCTAGATAATGATTTCTCACTTCAATAATGTCTTATAGAATGTTTCTTTTTCAATTCCTACTATTAACTCACACTCTCCCTATATATATCTTGTTCAAATTTCAATCGTTCATAAAATACTTTTTATTCATCCACTCAAGTTCAAAAATACATTTTTAAACTTGTAGTGCATGACACTTGATGTGAATACAGTTTTTAAAATATTAATTCATTCATTAAATTTATTTAATTCATTTTAGTTTTATATAGGAGAAAAAAAAAAAATTTATCTCATATAAGATATTTAGCAGGATATAAACTTAGAGAATACCGTCAGTGGCGAAGCGTTTAGATCGCTGGAGAAAAAATTTCTTTTTCAGATTCTTTCTTCATTCTGGGTTCCAATCTGAGTGAAGTAGGGAACAAAATGGAAAATGGAACATATGAATAAATGAGTGAGAGGGAGAGAAATTTTTTTCTAACTTAAAAAAAAAAATGAATCGAAATTATTTATAAAAGACTTTCTGCAATATAGTGGGGAAAAAAAACTAGGATTTGACTTTAATTTTTTTTTTTTTTTTTTTTTTTTTTATAATTCTTGTTTAAATTAACAGTCATAAAATATTTTATCATTTTAATATGAATAATTTTAAAAATTATACTATTAATTAATTAAAAATTATACTTAATTTTATTACTATTTCTATTTTAAATATGTTGTTGTTCTAATGCAGCTGGCAAACAAAGACGGTTAATTCTTTTGCTATAAGCAAGAACTGCACCGCTGTTATTCATTTAAGTAGTAAAATAATATTTTAAGCTACACGTGCTCCCCGGGGGCATGTGTAGCTTGAATATATGCTACAAACTCTAGTAACACTACCCCCACAACCCTCTACTATCACATTAGATCGGGATCTAAGGTTTAAAGTGGATTCCGAACCATTACAAACATCCACGGCACCGCCGGAACTCAAACACGAAAACCTGTGGTACGGAGCGCCAGCCACTTTGAAAACCGCTCCCCTCCTCCCTTTTTTTTTTTTTACGGTTGTAAAAGCTATTACTTTTATATTTTATTGGCTATTAAATTTGAGCGATTGTTTTGGTAAGAGGCATGTGTAGCTTGAATATGTGCTACGGACGCGAGTAACGCTACCCCGGCAACGCTCTACGATCTTATTAGACCAGGACCTACAGTTTAAAATGGATTCCGAACAGCTACAAACATCCATGGCGCGGCCGGGACTCGAACCTGAAACCTGTGCTACTGAGCGGCAGAGCGCTGGTCACTCACTAGGGCCATTTTAAATATTATTTAATCACTTTTCATTGCATTTAAAGCATTTGTGATGAATTTATTTTTAAATTTTTATTCAAATTTTTTTTTTATCGAGCACCAAGTGGTTAAATGTGTAACATGTTTACTTTGAAATTTGGGGTGCTAGACAGAAAACTTCCATGTCTATGTCAGGGATGGGCCTGATAAATCCATAGGTCAGAAAGCTCGTCTACTGTAATTAGAAGAGTGTTCGAATCCTTTGCCTGTTGCTTTTTTAAAGGTGTTTGTTTTAAATTGCAATGGCAAAATGTGGGTGCATTATAAAAATTCATTCGTAGTTTACCCTGGGTAAAATAAACATGTAACTAAATCATCTACAGTAAAGCATCTACATGATTGCTGGCTTAGTAACAATGATGACTTCAAATCAAATTTCCCGATATTTAAAAACAAATGAGAAGGAACTGAGCGAAGGGTGTTCGGTTCGAAACCAGATGTGTAAAACCGAATCGAAAGCTTCCCTGCATATACCAAAGATGGATGTGATAAATCTGTAGGCCTAAAAGTCATTTTGTCGGGTCCTTATCATCAGAAAAGGGGAAATAGGCGAATCCCCAGATATCACATTGGAAACATTTTGACATTCTAAATTGTGAAACCCTTTGTGATTGCATCCTGGGTTACGTTGTATCTGTTACTACCTACCAGTTATTGCAAATAATTGAGGTCAAAATGAATCCACATTTTTATTTATTCCAAAACGTAACTTGTGTATAAAGAAAGTGAACAAAGTAATAATATTTTCTTTTCAAAAAAAAGGAAAATTATTATTTTAAGTCCATTTTATTCTTTTAAATTTTCTTAATGTGTTCTGTAAATATAAATTATGTTATTGTAATTACAAAATAATATCAAAATATCTAATTTTTATACTGTTATTTTATACTATTATTTTTATACTTTTATTTAATTTTACTGGCCTTTTTTCCTCTCAGAGAGCTATTAGAAAACATTTCTTTGAATTATTCATTTAACATTTTCTGATTTTCTGATTTCTAAAAAAAAAAAAACAATTATGTGTGTATTCGTATTTTTAAACATTTTTTTTAGAAAACGGATTGAATTTTCTTATAGTTTTAAAATTAAAAAAATTCTAATATTAATAAAGTTTTTTATAAAGTTTTAATAAAGATAATCTTTAAATGCAATAAATTACGGAAAAAAATTATTTTCAGTGAAGTACAATGAGTACAAGTATTTAAAAAAAAAACTTAAACATTGACTAAAATAAAAACTTATCACATTGATTTTATTTTAAATTCTTCAAAATAAAATCAATGTGATAAGTTTCAATGGTTAAAACAACTCGTTTTATAATTTATCATATAAACCAAGCATGATGGAAAAGTAAATATTTCAAATCATAACCATACACACCACTTTAAATGTTTAATAAATGGTGTGAAATTTGCGTGACTTTTTTTTTAATAATAACACTGTAGTATTACATCTAGGCATCTAAAGCTTTCAAGACATACCTAAAAATTAGCTCTTTTATTTTATTTTTAAAAAATGAAAATAATAAAATGATTTTATTTACTAAAAAAAAACCACAACAATAGTAGAGCCCTAATTATATGGGCCCCTCTAAACCGAGTTGATGAATGAAAAAAAAAAAACTTTATGAAAGCTCGGTTGGAAATCCAGCAAAGATGCGAGATTTTTCCATAGAGCGGATTTATCCAGATGATAAATCCGTAGGCTGGAATGTTCTTTTATCCGACTAGATAAGTCTTTCTTTGAAATGCAAACTCCTCTCCCCCAGATACACTCTTTTGAAGGGTCGTTTCAAATGGTGGTTGCACAATATGGGTGCATTTTGAGCCCTTCCTCAGAATGATCCTTGATCAAGCTGAAACTGCTATATATCTACGAATCTAAGTAATCGAAAAATCGATCGATGTTAAGACCAAAACGACTAAAACCTTTTTTTTCTGTTATTGGATCTTTTATGAATATAAAGCTCTGTTTTGGCAAAAAATCAAGTAATATATATAAAAAAAAAAAATTTAAGTCAATTCCTACTTTTTCATTATATTGCAGAAAGTCCTTTATAAATAATTTTCATTTCTTTTTTTTTCAAGTTTATCTGGTGCCCTCTATTGGTAGATAAATGCACCTTAAATCTAAAAAAAAGTAAAATTAATGAATTAAATTTAATTACTGAATTAATATTTGAAAAACTGTATTCACATCCAGTATCATCCACTACAAATTCAAAAAAAAAAAATGGATTTGAAGTTGAGTGGATGAATGAAAAGTATTTTTTGAACGATAGAAAATTTGAACAAGATATATATAGGGAGAGTGTGAGCTAATAGAAGGAATTGAAAAATAAAAATAAATAATAATAATAATAATAATACAAAAATCTCAATTTCGCAACTGTATTAAAAAATTTACAGTGGAGGTTACAGTTACAAAAAAAAATTAACCTTTGTAGCTATAACCGACACAGAAACCTCAAAAAGATAGTGAAGTTTAATGTCAATGTGCGTAACTCTACTCTTTGGTGTAATTACAGCTACACTTCTTCTACGAAAAAAAATAATCATTTGAAGCATGACACAATAGCAACAATTGTGATGTAATCATGCTTTACTATTCCAAATAGATCGAAAGTACCTTCTCTTCAAAAGTATTATTCGGCCAATATAAATTTATATTATTACTTTTTCATACGCGGGCCAAAAATCGGAAAAAAAATTGTTTGTCGGGCCAACATAAATTTTTCTAAAATTTTAAAAACAATATACAAGTACTACAATTTAAATATGTTAACGAGATGAAGGAAAATGCGATTTCATTTTTAAAAGTTCCTTATACTGAGTTTCGAAGTGAGATGTGCTGATCCTAAGGAACGTGGCTAAATGCTCGTCTGTCAGTCTACTTCTGAAATAATTCCTTCTAAGGTTCATAGTTGAAAACACTTGTTCACATATATCAGATGAAGCAAACATAGCACTGATTTTCTGGGCGTGAGATATTAAATTTGGGAAATTTACTTTCGATAATGATTTGTAAAACTCTTAACTTTGGTATATTTAGAAACAACTGCTTGAGATGATTGTTAGATTGCAACTCAATTCATTCAACCTGCCAATCTGACCTCACTGCTTCACAATTTACGTTGAAAGGCATGGTAAAAATATCCAAATAGAGAAAGTCATCAGAAGATCATCAGTCCTTTGAAAAAAAGGAAGAAAGAATAAATAATATTTAATCAAAGTAGAAACGGAGACGGATATATAATATATAAATATATATTTCTTTTTAATTTGCTTCGGACTGGAAAATTAAAATTCTATCCGCGGGCCAGATAGAACTTTCGGAAGACTGGAGTTGGTAGTTTGCCCATCCCTACTCTATTCAAAGCAAATAGCAGTAGATTTCTTTCCTTTGCCCTCCACTATTTTTAAGAAAATAATAAATAATTATATGTTACAGCATGCACTAAAATATTTTCCGAAATGAGGATATCAGACATGCTCTTTCCTCCCAAGTTTTAAACAATTTGTTTATAAAAATTGCACAAAAATTTTATAGCTCCATTCCCAATATTAATAATTCTGTTTTGAATGATCTAAGCAACTATGATTACGACATTTCTGATTTCAAAAATCGCAAAAGACCTCGAGCTGTTCTGACTAGTATTCATTAATGTTTCGATATCCTCCTTTCTGAATGACCATGCAGTTTCTCAACTGAGTCACTATTTCCCCTCTTCAATCGTTTTTGTTTCTATTGTTTATTTTATTATAATAATAATATAAAAAAAAAAAATTATATATGCATAAATTTCTTTTATTAATTAAAAAATAAAAATAACTAATAAGTAAATTTTTTAATAATTTAATAATATATGCATATATATATATATATAATCTTACTCCTTTTCTATCTAATCAATGGGCTTAAAGCTTAAGAAACTTCTCTCATTCACAAAGCAGGAGATAAAGGTTGCTAAGCAGCCAAGGTTCTCCGTCAATCTGGCAAATCGTATATCGTAAAAATATTTTGTTACATTGTTATTGATTTTTTTTATTTGTAAATGGCTGATTTAAGCAGGTTAGATATATTTCAATTCAAATCATATGTTTCTTCTATACATGTCATTTTAAAATTGGTTCACGTTTACTGAAAATATAAAAAAAACGTCAGATTTGATTATATTTTCCTACAGAATCTAATATCTTATTTAAAATTATAAACTCTTTTCTTTCGTAAATTACTATATTTAATAAAACATTATATACATACATATAAATTATTAAAATACTATATTCATTTTCTGTTAACGAAATCAATATAAATTTCAATTTTAGTAAAATATTCTTTTCGATGCAATAATTCAAATTTTTATTGAATCCTCATTTTAAAAAAATATCCATATATTTTTTTTCGATGTAACTTTTCAGAATAAAAGCTAAAATAACTTATTGGTTATTTTTTTATAATAATAACGACATGCACTAAAATATATTCTCCAAATTGCAAAATCTTATACTTTTCCTATAACCGTAATTATTATAAAAGTTATTTATTACTAAAAACATCTTTCAATTCTTAGAATAACTGTAACTTTTAAAATCATTTTACATTTATTAAATTTAAACAAACGTATAATTAGAATTAAATTTTTCTAATAACGTGATATCCTAAAATCGATGAATAGACCTTTCCGTGCACAATTACATTGTATACTATACATAAACTAAGCCTTTTTATTATACATAACATATAGTATTTTTCCACAAAATAATCAAAAGCATCTTTTTTACAAATTCTCTGAAAAATTGCGAATAAAGTTTGCCAATGCAAAAATGAACCTAATATTATGCTAATTATTATAAATGTTGCGTATTATTAAAAACATCATATACTTACTGAAATTGATGCAATATTTTAAATTTGATTTACTTTTATGGATTTTTTTTTAAAATATACGATTAGAATTGATTCATCTTGTAACATGTCCTAAAACTGACAGCTAGAACTTTCCGTGGACAATTACATTGAAACTTTATGGAAACAAAGCATTTTTATTATACAGCAAATGTATTATATTTCCACAAAATAATCAAAAACATCTATCTTACAAATATTGGTATTATGGGAACAAATACGAATAAAAAGTTTGCCGATGCAAAAGTGAACCTAATATTATCCTAAATATTATAAATGTTACTTATTATTAAAATCATTCTATACTTACTGGAACTAATGTAATTTTTAAATTCGATTTACTTTTATTTATTTTTTTATATATAAGATTAGAATTGTTTCTTCTTCTAGCCTAATGGCTAGACCTTTTCATGGACAATTACATTGTAGACTTTATGGAAACCAGGCCTTTTTATTATACAGAAAATATTCTGTTTTCCACAAAATAATCAAAATAATTTATCATAAACAAAAAAATTGGTAGTATGGGAACAATTGCGAATAAAGTTTGCCATTGCAAAAGTGAGCCTAATATCATCCTAATTATTATAAATGCTGTTTATTATTAAAAACATTCTATACTTACTGGAACTGAAGTAATATTTTAAATTCGATTTACTTTTATTTATTTTTTTAAATATATGATTAGAATTGATTTTTCTTGCAACCTAACATCCCAAAACTGGATGGCTAGAACCTTTCAGTGGCCAATTACATTGTAGGCTTTATATAACTATACAGAAAAATATACTGTTTCTCCGCAAAAAATAATCAAAATAATTTATCGTAAGCAACAAAAAATTGGTATACTGGGAAACAAATGTTAATAAAAAATTTGCCTACCTATTAATATGAACTTAATATTATCTAATTATTATAATGTTGTTTATTATTAAAAACATTCTATACTTACTGAACTGAAGTAATATTTTTAAATTCGATTTACTTTTTATTTATTTTTTAAATATATGATTAGAATTGATTTTTCTTGCAACCCTAACATCCTAAAACTGATGGCTAGACCTTTCAGTGGACAATACATTGTATGCTTTATATAACTATACAGAAAATATACTGTTTCTCCACAAAATATTCAAAATAATTTATCGTGATTTTTAAATTGGTATACTGGGAACAAATGCTAATAAAATTTGCCTTCGTTAATATGAACTTAATATTATCCTAATTATTATAAATGTTGTTTATTATTAAAAACATTCTATACTTACTGAAACTAATGTAATTTTTAAATTGATTTATTTTTATTGATTGTTATTAAATATATGATTAGCATTGATTCATCTAGTAATATATCCTAAAACTGATGGCTAGAACTTCCGTGGACAACAACATTGAAACTTTATAGAAACGAGGCATTTTTATTATACAGCAAATATAGTGTTTTTCCACAAAATATTCTATTTTAATGTTGTTTAATATTAAAAGCATTATATGTTTACTGAAACTAATGTAATTTTAAATTCGATTTACTTTGATTGATTTTTTAAATATATATATATATATATATAAGAATTGGTTTTCTTGTAATCTAATGTCTAAAGACTGATGGCTAGAACTTTCAGTGTATTGAGACTTTACAGAAATGAAGTATTTTTATCATACAGCAAATATAGTATTTTTCTACAAAATAATAAAAAATCATTTATCTTAAAAAAACAATTGGTATTCCGGTAAGAATTGCGGATAAAATTTGCATATGTTAAAAGTGAACTTACTATTATCCTAATTATTACAAATGTTGTTTATTATTAAAAACTTTATATACTTACTTTAACTAACGTAATTTTAAATTCAGTTTACTTTCAATAATTTCTTAATATATTATCAGAATTGATTTTTCGTGTAATCTAATGTCCTAAAATCAATGGCTAAACCTTTTCGCGGATAATTACGTTGTAGACTATATATAAAATAGGCCATTTTACTATATAGCAATATATATATTGTTTTTCCAAAATAATCAAAATCATTTATCTTACAAATGTTGGTATTCTGGGAACAATTTCGAATAAAGTTTGCCATTGCAAAAATGTGAACCTAATATTATCCTAATTATTATAAATGTTGTTTATTATTAAAAACATCATATACTTACTGGAACTGATGTAATATTTTAAATTCGACTTTACTCACGTTAAATTTTTTTTAAATATATGATCAGAATTGATTTTCGTGTAATCTAATGTCTGAAAATCGATGACACCTTTTCGTGGACAATTATATTATACACTTTATATAAACTAAGCCTTTTTATTATACAGAAAATATAGTGTTTTTCCATAAAATAGTCAAAATCATTTATCTTACAATATTGATATTATGGAAATAAATTTGCCTAGCAATAAAGTAAAACTAATATTATCCTAAGCATTATAAATGTCGTTAATTTTTAAAAACATTATATCCTTACTGAAATTAATGTGATGTTTAAATTCGATTTGATTGATTTTTTTTTTTAAATATATGATTAAAATTGATTCTTCTTATAATCTAATGTCCTAAAACCGATGGCTAGACCTTTTCGTGAAAAATTACATTGTAGACTTTACGGAAACTATTATAGGCATTGCATGCTAATTTAGTCATTTTTATTATACAGTAAATATAGTGTTTTTCCACAAACTAATCCAGATAATTTATATTCAACAACAAGTATTGGTATTCTGGGAACAAATGCGAATCAAAGTTTGCCTATGTTGAAAGTGTACCAAATATTATCGTAATCATTATAAATGTTGTTTATTATAAACAATATTACACACTTACTGGAACTATTGTAATTTTTAAATTCAATATTCTTTTTAATATATGATGAGAATTGATTTTCCGTGTAATCTAATATCCTAAAATCGATGGTTAGATCTTTCGTTGACAATTACAATGTAGACTTTATATAAACGAGACCTTTTTGTTATATTTCTTGCCAAAATGATCAAAATCGTTGATGATAAAACTTCATCTATTCTTGCATAAGAAATATTCATATTCGGAGGGAAAAATTACAAAACAAAGTGTGCCAAGGCAAAAAACGAAACCCAATATCGATCTACCAGAGATAAAAAAAAAAAAAAGGACGACTACGACTTTACGATTCATCATCCGCAGATTACCATGGTAGACTAATTGGGTAATAAATTCAGCCTGTTTGCCAGACATGGGCTCTTTTAAGTGGAATGATCTCTTTTGTGGTGCGTCGGTTTGCTATTTCGGAAGAGTGATGTAGGAGGGATAACTCGCTTAACGCCGTCTGATAATTTTATTTACTGTTTGTTTGATCTGGTGCAATAGAAATTAGTCTTGCGTGCTTTTTTTTCCCCCTTTTCAATGTTATAGGTACACACTCATGCAAATGTTAAAGGATATTTGATGGAGTCAAAGAAGTTTGATTGAGTTAAAAGCTATTTTTTTATATCTTTCTTTGTTGATTTTCGTGCAGAAGTTAATTTGATTTATTGTACGATAATTCACAAAAGGTGGATAAGTTGAAATATCAGAATATTTTTGTTAGGCATCGGGGACCTCTTTTTCACTTAGGCAAGTCACGAAGTCTACCAGCCGCAAATGAGGGGACTGCATTACTTTCTAGTAGACTTTTTATGGGTTGTTGTCACGTATTTGCGTACCTTATTGGCAGAAACGCATAAACACCATGAATACTGAATGTCGATCCGTCGTTATACATGTAGTCGAAATTGGCCGTCTAATTTTCTCGTTTCTGAAAACAGCAACTACACAAAAAAGCGCCTGAAACCGAAATGATTCGCAACTACCCAAATTAAACCGAAATTAGCATCGAGGCTTTTCGTTTCAGAAAACAGCAACTAGAAAAAACGCGCCAGAGGATTCTAAACCATGGTAGACTAATTGGGTAATAAATCCAGCCTGTTCGCCAGACATGGGCTCTTTTAAGTGGAATGATCTCTTTGTGGTACGTCGGTTTGCTATTTCGGAAGAGTGATGTGGGATGGATAACTATCTCATCTGATAATTTTATTTACTGTCTGTTTGATCTGATGTAATAGAAATTAGTCTTGCTTGGCTTTTTTTTTTTCCTTTTCAATGTTATAGGTACGAATCTTATGCAAATATTAAAAGGATATTTGATTGAGTCAAATAAATGTGATTGAGTTAAAAGCTTATTTTTTATAGCTATTCGTTGTTGATTTTTGTGCAGCAGTTAATTTGATTTATTGTACGATAATTCACAAGAGGTGGATAAGTTGAAATATCAGAATATTTTTTGTTGGGCATCGGGGACCTCTTTTTTCACTTAGGCAAGTCACGAACTCTACCAGCCGCAAATGAGGGGACTGCATTACTTTCTAGTAGACTTTTTTATGGGTTGTTCTCACGTATTTGCGTACCTTATTGGCAGAAACGCATAAACACGTTATACATGTAGTCGAATGTCCGATGTTCTCGTTTCTGAAAACATGTACTACAAAGAAATGGGCCAGAGTCTTCGAAACCAAATTTCTGACCATGACCGGTTACCACTGGACCATGAGTCAAACAATGTTAGAATTAACCGTTTATTTTTTTTTTTCTGGAAGATAGTTAAATTATCCAATAAAACTAACTAACTAACACCCTGGCACTACAATCGATGTTTGGACCATGACAGTCTGCCTTACTGGCAATTCTGAAACAGGGGTGTTTCTTTTTACGGGTGGGTTTGTCAGTTTGTCCGATGCTCTACAATCATATTAGAAGGGAGCTACGGTTTAAAGCGAATTCTGAACCACTACAAACATCCATGGCACCAGGACGAAAAAAGAAAACAGTGGCACCTAGTGCCAGTCACTAGGCCATCAGATCCCAAATAACCTACTTTAATAATATTTTAATTCAGCATAGTAAGATACTATATTATAAAAAGACTGTCTGGAGTGTTTCGGTTGTTAGTAGTTTAGGTTGGCAAGTTTGTGGGTCAACACATAGGATATAATTATCTTTCACATTGGATAACAAATTATACCATTAGAATACAAGATGCCTTTCGATTATCTTATTAAAATGGTTCAAATATGTCTCTGTTTCTGATAATTCCGTGAAGAGTCAAGCGTGTGATTAGGTTTGTTTTTCTGTCTCACACAGTGCTACTCACTTAAACAAGCTCTATAAGGATAAGAAAATTTTAAAAACTTAATGTGCAAAAAAATGAACAACTGAGAACTGTAAGTTACAAAATGTTTAAAATTTAAAACTTACTTTGATATCCAAAAAGATGTAGAAATGAAATGAAAGCAGAAAAATTATCCCTGATTGACAATTATTGAGTTGAACGGAAAGTGATACGGAATTTTAATTTGCCTAAATTAAGGTTTATATAAATGTCCGAATTGGATTTCGATACTTCTTTATTTTTAAATTGCTTTAAACTTAATAACATGACCTTTATTATAATGTAGATATTGTCCTGGTTAGGGGTCTGTGACGTTATCCGAAAAGAGGGCCAACAAATAAAACTCCATTTCAAATTTTTGCAGAAAATGGTACTTTGGGCCCCTTTTTAACTCTTGAAATGCTTTATGAATAGCGTTAGTCTTAAGGAATTTTTCTGAAGAATTTTACTTTTGTTTGAAGTGTTTTGTAGTATGGTTTTGAAGCACATTTGTATATCCAATAGCTATAAGTACTCGTAGTGCGTTGATCGATTCACTACTTCTTGAAGTTTTTTAATCCCTTTTGGCATTTTCTCGTGCTTATGGAGCTGTATAGTGTTTCTTATTGTATTTGGAATACTTCATTCTTTGATTTATGCCTAGAATTTTCAAACTTTGATATATTCTTTTGGGTATTGTATGTGATAACGTTTCTTGTAGTTGACGTTGTTTCTTTTTTGTATTTCATTCACGACTGCATTTATCTTATTTTTATATATTCATTTAGATTATTGAACAATTTATTCTTCATGAAGTTCTTGGTCGTTGCTATGTTCATATTATTCATGTTGCTATTGAATTTGGCCGTTCTTGTAGTATTTAAATCAGTTGCATCATATATCTCGTGCATTATCGAACATTGGTATATTCCTGAGTTTATTCATCCGTACTCGAATGTTCACACATGATAAGTTGAAATTTGCCGAGCAGGTTTGAGTTTTTATATTCTTTATTATTTATATACTTTATATTCTAATTCTATATTACTTATATTCTAATTTTTTATTTTACAGAGAAGTGATAGAATATGATAGCATTGCATATTTACTATTTCATGATGTATGTGTTTAGGCTCCGTGGAATGGTGCAAAAGCAAACCCAAGCCTTTCTTTAGTGTATCCACGATATTTAAATAAAACTCAGTTTCAACATTGGTTTAAAAAGTTCAAAGAAAGTAATTTTAGTCTTGGCGATAAAGAGAGAAATGGCTGGCTAACCATGATTTGAAAACACTGATTGAGTCAGAATCTCATATAGCAAATGAGACTTTACTGTGAGCAAACAACAGCAACAGAACATCTCAAAATGGTAGGAAAGGTGTTTGGGTTCCACACGAGCTTGCAGCTGCAAAGCGTCAGCTAAGAATAAATGTTTGCACATCACTAATTATAAGAAATGAAAATTAACCCTTTTTTAAAGTGTATAGT
Source organism: Caerostris extrusa (assembly GCA_021605095.1). Taxonomy (NCBI): domain Eukaryota; kingdom Metazoa; phylum Arthropoda; class Arachnida; order Araneae; family Araneidae; genus Caerostris; species Caerostris extrusa. The sequence continues at coordinate 21,295 of BPLR01020235.1, read as the reverse complement.
GACTGGTGATCCAAATGCAATACTTTACTTTTTGCAAACATTACTCAATAAAGACGATGGTTAAACCCAAAAGAAAACATTTTCATAGCAAAAATTACTATTGCAATAATTTTTTAAATGCAATCTAGATTTGCATTTAAAAAGGGTTTTGCTTTTGCATTTTGCGGCATGTGGAAAGGGTGGTCTATTATGAACTGCTTGTGAATAATCAAACTACCGCCTCAGTCATGTATTGGCGACAATTAGAGATTTTAAAGAGAGATTTATTCACTAAATAATCTGCATTACTGAATAGGTGCAGTGCGATTCTTCAGCAAAATAACGCCAAGCCGCACACCACACAAATGATTCAACATAAATTGAATGAATTAGGATAGGAAATTCTAGCTCGTCCACCGTATAGTCCAGATATAGCACCCTCAGATTATTGTCTGTTTTGGTTTCTGTAGCATTTTCTTGATGGCAAAATTTTCAGTAATAAATTCAGTACAAAGTTTTTCAAAATTTTAAGTAAAAATTGCTTTATAATTCTCTAAAATGGGTATTTTGCTGCAAAGCCATAAACTTTCTGCCAAGATGGATTTAAAATGTTGATTGAAAATGGTGAAACGCCATAGAAAGTGATGGAGAATATATAAATGATTAAATATGTGCAACAATAAATATTTTTTTCTATCAAAATTATCTATATAAATCCTGCATTATATTACGCTCAACCTTATACTTTATCTAGAAAGCTACAATTCTAGAGGGTTGACACGAGAGTTTTGAGCCTTGAGCAATAAATGTCTACTTCTCGTTCGGGCCGCAGAATGGGATATCTCGTTTAAAATGCTGAAAGGAATAGCCGGCTGAATGGGATATTATCTTCATGCCGCTGAATGGTAAATTTCATTCAGATCGTTGAATGAATTAACGGCTGAATGGGGCATCTCATTCAATCCATTGAATATTGAATTGGGATAATGAATGATTTCATGTCGCTAAATGAAGGGCTAGCTGTATGGGATATCTCGTTTAAAACGCTGAATGAATAGCCTTCTGAATGGGATATCTAGTTTAAAATGCTGATTGAATAGCCGGCTGAATGGGATATTACCTTCATGCCACTGAATGGTAAATTTCATTCAGACTGTTGAATGAATGACCGGCTAAATAAGACATCTCATTCAATCCATTGAATATTGAATTGGGATAATGAATTGGACATCGATTTTATGTCGCTAAATGAATGCCTAGCTGAATGGGATATCTCGTTTAAAATTTGAATGAATATCCCTCTGAATAGGATATTACCTTCACGCCACTGAATGGTAAATTTCATTCAATTCGTTGAATGAATGACCATCTAAATGGAACAGCTCACTCAAGTCATCAAATAATGAATTGGGGTAATGAATTGGACATCGATTTCATACCGCTAAATGAAGGTCCAGGTGAATAGGATGTCTCGTGCAGGCCTCTGAATGGCGCAAAAGAATACAAAATCTATAAATTACTTCCAAATATTAAATATATTAATCAGTGAGATTTATAAATCCCCTCAATCTCTAGCTTATCATCATTTTAACCAAAAACTCGTGTAACAAATGTAGGACTTAAAATGTAATCAATGTGTCACTAAGATCGAAACTATAGAAGATGTATAGAAGACAAATGTATTGATTTAAAGATCTCACGATAAAAACTTTCGTAGAATGGGTTAATGGGGAAAAAAAAAAGGTTTTCTTTTTTAATTTTTCTACATTTGAAATTTTAAATTTTTATCATGTAAAATTTTTTAACATTTTAATTTTCAAACTGTTGGTGTTCTTGTAATACCCTTAAAAAATAAAAATAGCTATCTCATTATGCTTAGATGTGACTTTCATCCTTTTCAGTTGCAACTACGAATAAATATTATTCATTCATAGGACAATTATCAGGGTAGTGTTACTCGCGTCCGTAGTATATCTTCAAGCTACACGTGACCTGGGTAGTACTAAATGAGTAACAGCGGTAAAGAAGGGGGTAAGCCCCATAATATATCTTCAAGCTATGGCATAAAATGATGAACATAAAGATGAACTGTCTCTATATTGCCAGCTGCATTAGAACAATAACAACAAATTATCACTATGATACAAAAGTTACAGGATGTCTCATTTCTAATATGAATTTAAACAGACATTTCTTTGCTATTAGTTGGAAGTTGGCTAATTTCATGGCAAATCTTAGTAAAAAGTCTCAAGGGTTTTTTTTTAAACTCTGTCGAGAAATCTAGATGCTAAGAGATTTTTTAAAGTCTAGTTGTAATATCATTTTATAACAAAAATATAAATATAATCACACACATAAAAATAATTATCTGGAAAACTTTACTTGAAAGATTAAAAAAAAACTATTCTAGTTGCGTGGTGAATAAAATACAGAGATTTTTTAAATAAAATACAGAGAATTTTTACACGTTTTCGTAATGATTTTGAATATAAAAACGTATACAAAATAATTTTATTTCCTAACATGTTCAGTCTGATAGCCCTTTGTTAAACAATCACATTTCATTTAGATTTTCAAGATAAAAGAACTTTTCTTAAAATATCAAGATTAATTCTGAGTCAATTCTCTTCAAGAATCTACCAGAGTCCATCCATTGTTCTGATATTCCCCTTTACAGAGGTTGTTTTAAAAGCCCAAAATGAACAATAATCCAGAGCAGACACGTCGGGATGCATTTAAATGGAATAGACTCTATTCTGGTTTCATTCCTCGTTTTTTATTCTTTTTTTTTTTTTTTCAAATTATAGAGCAGTAAAGGCAGATTTAAAGGTAGATAAAATTTAACAAAGGGAAGATTGTTTAGTTAAAAGGATGGAATGTCTTGTTTGAAAACAAGTGTTTAAAATATATTTCTGATAGTAATCCTTTTGACATTTTTCGCTACTTTCATTATTTTAAGTTTTCTGTTTTAAGAGAATATAGTAATAATCGTGAAATCTTTAGCAAAACAATTCTTGTTTTCTCCATACCAACATTTTTTTTCCTTCTCTTTTCCGGCAGTGAATTCATTTTTTTTTTTTTTTTATTATAATCATACAAATATGCTGCTCGAAATAAATAGAGGATATTATAGTTTTGGGTATAAACTGAGGATGAGAAAATATTTTGATGACTGATATCTGATGTGTAAGTGTTGTAAGATATAAGAAAAGAAAAAGATTAGTTAGGTTTGGTTAGGTTAGGTTAGGTTAGGTTTGTCGCTCTACGGTCATCTTGTGCACACTTTAGGCTAAATAGACCGGGACCTGCAGTTTAAAGTGGATTCCGAACCACTCACAGACATCCGTACCACCACCAGAATTCGAATCTGAAGTCTTCGGTACCAACGGCCAGAGCGCTAGCCAGTTGGCCATCAGGCAGCGAAAAGAAAAAAGAAGCTATGAACAAGAAATAATTAAATTTTATTAACGATATTTGTCGATAAACAAAAAATGCACAATTCGTACATATTATATAAACAAACAAAAAAAATGAGATTTCTTTTTATACAAAAGGTGTTTCTATAAGGGTTTCCCTTGACCGAAAGCGATGTCTCACACGTACGAGGCATGGAATCAATGAAATTATCAATGAAGAATTGAGATATTCTCTCTCATTCCTGTAGAAAGAACTTTCCAACTGCTGAATTGTTTTTGGGGGTGATAAGTGACTAGCAACCCTTCTCCTGGAATATCCCCAACATGTTCTATTGGGCTCATGTCTGGGGAATATGCTGTCCAATCCATTCGAAGGATTCCTTCGTCAAAATGGAAAGTGTCCCTTGGCTGAGCACGATGTGGTCTGAGGATCTCATCTCTAAATCGTTGAGCCGTTAATGCTCCATTCATATTAATGTGCAGGTCGGTGAAGCCATTGATAAAAATACAGACTCTCACTCCGCCTCCGCCAAGTTGAACTCTCATGCACAAATGCAGGAGTATTCCGTGCCAAGTTCTTTCCAGATGAGAATCGGCCTATTATTAGGTTGTACACTAAAAAGCAACATGCTCGTCTGTGAAGAGAATAATTAAAATTGCAAATTTTAATTATTCTCTTAATTATATATAAGATAAGATTAGATTAAGATTATATTAAGATAGTAAAAAAGAAAACATCCTACCCACTAAAAAATCTTCTGTCTCGAAATCTGCCAGTAAGAAGACGAAAGAAAAATAAATATCTTAATCTTTTTTAAGGAAATTTATAACTTTAGACTGCATTTACAATAATTCTGTGCCTTACAAGGCCTGCAGGCGTCTGGTGGAAAATCTTGATTTAACATTTTAATTACTTTTGTAACGTCACGGCCCATACTAGACCTATAACGGCTTCAAGAAGAGGGCCACTTTCAGGACCATGGGTACACTTTAATATTTATTTACGACCACAATAATTATACAATGAAATGAAAATTAAAAATATAAATTTTTGCAAGTTCAAATCACAAGTGCAGTTCATTCCAAGGTAGGAGTTCTCGAATCTACGTCGAATCCCAAAACGCATGGTCTCACTATCACACAGACCTTAATTATCAGACGCAGACCTTAATTATCACAGTGGTGATACACAAGGGGTTCACTCCGAAAAACAGGCGGAAATTCCGGCCTATTCAGTCACTTCAGAGAAAACATTTTTCTGGTCGACTCGTCGCAGAACTCTCTCTCTCTTCTTCACTAAAAATCTCCTTTTTTAAGACAATCCGTCAAGAGGGGTCAGCTCCCCTCCCTTCTCATTGAGTAGACATTTCTCATCTCATGGTCTATCACCCACCACGATGGAACAACTCATGGTGTAATCCATATTCCATCTGTAAATGTTTCGACTTGTGAAGGTCGCACAGACATTCGCTACATTCCTGAGTCCCATTATACATGATACCGAATATCTGCTATCAGATTAACGGGTTGTTCTCATTAGTACAAAACATTAATTGCATCTAATATAACTACATGCAACACTGCTGGTCTGCTGTCAAATTTTAATGATGGATTGTTATTATCAAAGAATACATTCCTCTCTCCTGGGAATGACATGCCGAAACTCTTCCAGTGAGAAAAAAATGCTACAGTTTCTTTAAAATAAATAGAAGATCACATTTAATGAAACCTTAAACATTTATACGAATGCAAACTTAAGTTCAGTTGATTATTTGTATAAATTATGTTATATTATTAATGTAGATGGCGCAACTATAGCTGAGAAAATATATGATGTAAGTGTTGCAGAATAATGTAAGTTTTCCAACGAGAGCGGAGTCTCTCAAAGCGTAATCTAAACTTACTCTTAAACTCTCTCTCGTTACTCGTAAATCTTATCTCAGATTCCTTATCTCGTTATTAATTTTAACTGGCGTCTAAGTTATTTGATAGTTAAAATGATTTACTTACACGCAAAAGTAAAATAAAGGATAACAATTCAGAAATGGGATAACTACCAAATACTTGGATTACTACGGTCCTCAAGGAATAAGCCAGGTTTACTCCCAGAAATTTTCCAATCCTATCAGGGCTTTGAAAAGTACGTGGGCAGATTTCGCTTTCGAAATAAGTAATTATTTAGCAAATGGTGAAAGGGATTAAAAATTAATGATTCATTATCGTTAAAAGAATTAATTATAACAAATCAGTAGAAAAAAATTTAAATATAGCCTAAATGTGTAAACGCAAATGAGTTAGCAGGAAAATTAGACGAATACGAAAACGTACTTTCCAGAACTAATATGAATAGTGAAAACAAAAATTAATAAATTTGAAGGTCAATACGATAATTCAAAATCGAATTTTCGTAACTCATAAATTCGAAAACAGAAACGCTAAATCACAAATCTAATGAAAAAGAAGACTGACCTAAATATAACGATAGGCATAAATTATTCAATTCACCCATCCGTAATGAAAGTAGTGAACCCAAATGTTTTATATGTAATCTTTTAGGTCATATTTCAATAGATTGCTTATACCCTTGTATTTTATGTGGTTTAAAAAGCATACAAAACATTTTGCTCAAAGAATAAAACAGAAACCTTAAGGATATGTAACCTTGATTCTGCTGTTTGATGGATATGGTGCTTCTTTCTGTTTATTGATAGAATCATTCGCGATAAGTCTATAAATTTATATGATGTCTTGAAAAACTCTTTATTCCTTTGGGAATAAAAGTGCTCAGTTTTGCAAAAAGCTCAGATGCGGCAATTGTGGATTTTCAAATAGATAAACTAATGGTAATAGAATACTTCCTTTTATTTGTTCCAGATTAGGCTCAACCAGTTGATTTATCAGTCGGAAGGACCTTTTAGATTTACCATATATTACGTTTGCTAGATTGGCAATATGCAAAAGATGCTTATTTTTGTATTAAACTGCATCAAAAGAAACGCCTTGTAATAAATTGCAACCTGAGAAAACTACAAAAAAAATAATTATTCCCCAAAATTGGTGACTTTTTGAAACAATTAGACGATTGTAACTGTTTACGACTCTCGATTTTGTTCATGGGAATCTACAAATCCAGAAGTGGCCAATTCCCGGACCACCCTTGAATATTTTTCGACCTGCCTTGAATATTTTTTTTTTATTGAGATTTATCACACTTTTACAAAATATATTGATTTTATAATGGACAAAATAAAAATAAATATTATTATTTTTTATATTTTGTTTTCATACATGAAGTGTTACTCACAGAAACATACAGCAACGTGTTTTGAATCCCTAGACCAGGGTGGCCAACCCAAATGTTCTTGCGGGTCACTTTGGAAATGCAGCCTAACTCCGCGGGCCGCATATAAAATTTTATATCCCCTTATTAGATTTAGACCCACTGTAGACATTTTTCGGAGTGAAAAATTAAAACATAATGAATTACTACTGCGTTTACTATTATTCTGACATGTAAATATAGATAATATAATAATAATGATACTAAACTCAAATTGCAACGTCTCTATCCCCTCTCAACACAACAGCCCAACACTGTCTCCCAACAAGTTTTAAATGCTGTGAAAAACCTCGTAGAAGATTTTGGATTACCTGATATAATCATAAATTTCTTAAGCTCGTGTTATACATCACACCAATTTGAGAAGTACTGCCATGTTAACTGAATAAATCACATGCTGAATTCTACTCAGCATCCTATGGGAAACGGCATGGGTAGATTAGAACAGTCCTCTCCACAATAACAACATCCATGAGAGGTTCACGTCATAAGATTGGGATTTATGTATAAAAGAAATTTGAACAATAAAGTCAATAAAACCACAGGTAAGATACCTTAACGTGATTATTCACTGAGAATTAATATTGGAATACTTCAAGAAATTGCAGATAAAAGCGCCAATGTGTGGGCTGGTCCAGAATAAGTTCAGAAACAAACGCACAGCGTGATCGACAACATAAAATGTCGAAGTACTACGACAAGAAAACATGCCGAACTATGATTTTTGAAACGGGAAAAAGAGTGGTCCTTTGACGCCCATCAAAATCAACTGGAGAACCTACCAAACCTCAGGAAAAATATAGAGGACCCTAAATTGTGACTGAGGTCATCCACAGCGAAGCATACCGAATGGCTCAACTGTAAGAAAAGGAACGAGGCAGATTATATGCCACAACAGCGCACGTGTGTCAACTCAATTCATGGCGACCTCATACGAATGATAATGATTCAGATGGCAAGGAACCCCAAAGTTGCAGTTGAAAGAGCCAATGTGTGGACTTATCTAAAAGATGTTCAGAAACAAACTCGGCATTGTGATAAACAACATAAAATGATGTAGTACTACGATAAGAAAATGTGCCGAGCTATGACTTTGAACTGGGAGGTAAAGTGGTTGTTTGGCATTCATTTAAATCAACAGGAGAACCTATCAAAACCCAGGCAAAACATAGAGAGTTCTTAATTGTGACTGAAGTCTTCATCAAAGATACTTACAGAGTGACTCAATTGCAAGAAAAAGGAACGAGGCAGGTTCTATACCGCAATAACGAACGTGAACGTAAAGACATGGCGACCCTCATACGAATCATAATGATTCAGTTGATTAGGGACCCCAAATACCTGTAATAGTACTATATTATTAGAACTTCTTTTTTTTTTTTTAACTTTGAAGAAATTTTAATTGGGCAATAATCATCAGTATCGCAACAGCCCCATGATGTGTTAAGGCCATCTGCCTACTGGCGGATTTCGAGACAAGATACGTTTCATTATACGGGGGTAGGATTGTCAGCCTGCCGCCTAATAGTCATATTAGACCGGGTCCAACGTTTTAAAGTGGATTCCGAACCACTACAAACATCCATGGCACCGCCGGGATTTGAAACCTGTGACATCCAGCTCCAGAACGCTAGTCACTCAGCCCCGGGCAATAATAGAAGATCATTAAAATTTTTTATTGATAGGCACATAACCAATGGTAATATAATGTTTTCCTACTATTTAGTGCATTAATATTTTTTATAACCTAATATATACAACATGATTACATGCTCAAGATATGCAAATGATTACATGATTAAATAAGCAATGCTTATTAAAGGATGCTAATGCTTAGGCAGGATGCCTGAAACCTGTGACCCCGAGCGATATATTTATAAATTTTAACCTTTTCTCGAAAAGCCCTAAAAATTATCTAGTATACCTACAAATATTTCATTTCAATATTAAATAAATATTATATTATATGAACGAAATGCATCACATATAATAAAAATTGAAATATATGTAATATATATACAATTCGGAAATTTAATTATATATACAATTTAATTATATATACAATTGAAATATATATATACAATTCGGAGACAGTCAATCTTTATGCGATAAGTAAGGGCTACACTGCTGTTACTCATTTAGCACTATCCAAGGGGCACACGTGGCTTGAAGATATGCTACGGACGTGAGTAACACTACCCCATAATATTTTGCAATCATATTAGATCGGAACCTACGGTTTAATGTGGATTCCAAACCACTACAAATATTCATGCACCACCGGGATTCGAACCCGCAACGCCAGAGCGCTAGTCACACGGTCGTCAGGCCTCTCAGAATATGATATAAGATGACTAATGAGGAGTTAATTAAGTTGTTATTAACTAACTCCGTGGCACTATAGTCCATGTTTGACCAGTTGTAAAGAATTATCATCATCACCATCAGTGGCGCAACAGCCCCATAGGGGGCCAAGGCTGTATACCTACTGGCAGATTTCGAAAACAGGAGATGTTATCTTTTCACGAGATAGGGTTGTCAGCCATACGCCCAGCGCTCTACGATCATATTAGATCGGGACATACGGTTTAAAGTGGATTCTTAACTACTACAAATATACAGGGCACCGCCGGGAGTCGAAGCCGAAACCTGTGACCCCGAGCGATATATATATATAAATATACTTTTCCTTTTCTCGAAAAGAGAAGCCCTTAAAAATTATCTAGTATACCTACATATATTTCTTTCTTTAAATAGAATTCCAAAAACAAAATATATAAATAAATATGAAATATGTTATATGAACGAAATGCATCACATATAATAAAAATTGAAATATATGTAATACATATTATATATTATAAAATGAAGTATATTTTATGTAAAAATCTTAAAAGATAAAATAAGATATTTACATAAAATATACTTCATTTTTTTATAATACTTATATAAAAATATAATACTTCATAATACTTTTATATACTTCATTTTTTTATTTGTCCTGCCCTCTCCCCCCAAAAAAAAAAAGAAACCTTGAAATTTTTTTAATATGTAAATTTAATTTCTACATATAATTAATAAAATATAATAAAACAAATATAGAATTTGAATTATATTACAATAATCTATTGGCGATTCAGGTCTGGTGGTACATAATAAATTACAAAACATTGGATAAATTTTTTTCTAATGTTTATTTTTTATTAAACTAAAGATTTATTATTTTTTATTAACTGTTCCCTGTTTTATTCTTTCATCAAAATCTTAAAATCTTACAAAAATAATTACCAATTATGTTTTCTGAGTAAATTGAGCGTATAATGAAATTGTGAACTACGTGTTGTTTGCCGATCGAGGTCCGGGCAATTCGGAATTAAACATATTGAATATCAAATTTAACAAAATATGTCAAAAGAAAATTTACAATATAATACTTAAGTAATGGTATTATAAAAAAACATTTTTAATAACTTTCATGTATAACAGATGTATAACAGATCATTTATAAAATATAACAAACCATCATAAAACACAAAAATATTTCATTTCATTTTAGTCAAAGAACCCTTCCTTTAATCTTAAAATATTCATAAAATAACGCTAAGAATCAATAATACTTCATGATAAATCTAGCTCTCAAACTAACATAACCATGTCTAAACAAAAAAAAATTGTTGCTTGTATAAAAATCAAAACTCTATCATAAAAACTTTTGACATATCCATAATTAGAACTATACGTAATAAAAAGTTTAGAATTTTTGCCAAATATGCTTACATTATGTTCTAATAAATGAAAAGCGTATTTAAATTTCTTTAAATGATATTTTAAAGAAATTATTTCATTTAAATTATATTTTTCTGTCAAAAGAAAATTTAGAATATAATACAGACTTACGTAATAGTATTATAAAATAACATTTTTTAATAACTTTAATAAAATGTATAATAAATCATTAATAAAATATGATAACAAACCATCATAAACCAAAAAAAAAAAAAAATATTTATTTATTATTTTTTATTTTTAGTCGAAAAATCCTTTTTTTTAATCACTATTAAATAAAAAATTTTGTTGATTATATAAAAAAATGAAAACTATCGTATATTTTTTTTTTTTGACATATCCATAATTAGAACTGTACATAATAAAAAGTATAGTAATTTAGTCGAATATGTTTACAATATGTTCTAATAAACGAAAAGCATATCTAAATTCATTTAAATGATATTTCAAGGAAATTATTTCATTTAAATGATATTTCCTTTTAATAAATTATGTCAAAAGAAAATTTAGAATATATTACAGACTTAAGTAATGGTATTATAAAATAAAATTTTTTAATAACTTTAATAAAATGTATAATAGATCATTAAATAAAATGCTTAATAACCATCATAAAATATATCATTTCATTTGACGCAAAAAATTTCATTTCATTTTAGTGTAAGAAACCTTTCTTTAATCGCCAAAAAGAAAAAAGAAAACAAATTTTGTTTGTATAAAAATCAAAAATTTATCATAAAATTTTTTTTGACGTATCCATAATTAGAATTAGAATTATATTTCATTTAAATTATATTTCAAAGACAATGCACATCATATAAAATAATTCATCATTATAAAATATTTCAATAAAACAACTGTAAAAAAATTTTTTTACCTGATTGCATGGTGAAGATGATAAAGGAACTCGTCATAATCCATGTAGCATCATCCCAAGAAATGTTCTTTATGTTGTCCACAGGATTATTGGGGACCAGAGGAGATGTAGCGTTAATCATTTTGAAGGAGGTAATGGCACAATCCGATAATGATAATGATTCGTCGATCAAAAATTCAAAATCAACTTATTTCATAAGTGTATCAAATTATCTTCATCATTATATCAAATTGTAAACTGTATTATTTTCACTAATTATTTTTGCAATTATCTATTCTAAATTGCAACTTGAAATATTTTTAAAATATTCGTTCAATTCATTGAATCGATTAAAATATTTTTCGAGTTCTTCTTTGAAGACCAAACAGCAAACGATAGTTTAAAGCAATGGCGTTCGATATTACCTAACGGGAAATGAGTAAAAGTTCACGGTTGTCATTCTAAAATGATGACAGTTCGAAAAATCTTTAAAGTTGCGCATATTATCACCAGCAGTTTTGAAATACAAACATCAAAAACGAAATAAAATATAAAAAACAGTAACCGTGATGATATGGTATGATTTGTATTTATACTGAGAAGGAACCGGAAATTTTTTCTTCATAAGGTGTCTTATGACATCGAAATGGAACTTTTTGGAACATTTTCTCGCAAATTGTTATTTGAGATATTCTAAAACGACATGAAAGTGTCTAGGTAAATATAATATTCATATATCAACATTTTTTTACTTTCTATCTTTATATCATATTTTGCAGAGATATGTTTTATCACATATTTCAAGGTATTTTCTTTCCACTATATATGATATGGAAGTTCAAAAACAATCATTTTTACTTATTTTTTTAAGTCATGTATATAATATTCCAGTCATTTATTTAGATGAATTTTTAAGACACTTAATATTCCCTAATTTTCTTCCAAAAAATAATATTGAAAAAAAAAAAAAAAAAATAGCGAATGTATAACAATTTTGATTTATGCTGTAAATTTAATTTTAATTACTTAATACTATCTTTAACTAAGTAAGATTTAAAAAATTAATTAATTGATCAAAATTGATTAAATTGAAAAAAAAAAAATTTATAAAAGATTAAGTTGTTACAAAACTGATTTACATTTGAATTATAATAGAATTAATTAATTATTCTAATTTTTAAAAATAACGATTTTTTAACAGTCAATAATGTTTGATGATAAATCTAGTACTCAAATTAACGTAATTTTCAATACAATTGTTAATAAATAGTACAAAAAAATTGATAATTTAAACTAATATCATCAGAGAAATAGATAATTACTTTTCTTTAATAATCTTAGACAACGTAATAACTTGAGATTTTCATTTTTCAAAATCTTTTCTCATTTATTATTATGATGATTATTCCATGCAGCATTAAAGATTTAAAATAACGATTAATCAAATTATTATCGAACAAAATCAGTGAGGAACATTTAATCCTTTTCATAAATCAAGGACTTCAGTTTGCTTTAACCAATTAATATTTAACTGCACTTTAAAACTTGCTCAATAATTCTTGCTGAATCAACAGTATTTAATTTGAATAGTTTATAAAAAAAAAGAAACAGGTTCCACTCCTTCAAATAAAAAAAAACATTCGCCAGATAATTCATAAACGAAATCCGCTGAAAGCGATTGTTTTGAAACAAATCTTCACCTTAGACAAAACACACGTGAGTTGAACACCAGTGCGTTGAAACTGCCGTAGGTTTTGTGCTACAGCCGAGCCCCTCTAAGCTGCCGTGTTGCAACCAATGAGGAGACATCGTTTATGTGACGTCAACTCCGGCTTTATTAGCATCCGGTCGGAATGCCCGGATGTTCTCAATCAAGGAGTCGCGCCGCGCGTTCTTATTCGAGTAAAAGAAATTTCCTGAGGATTTGTAAGTTAAATCCCTGCGTGTCCAGCCTGTTGCGTGGCAGGATTCGCGAATGCTCGGCATTTTCACCAAGAGGAAGTTCGGGGATCAATCGATCGGTTCTGTTCTTTGGGAGACATTTTAATCGAGTGCAATTCGAAGCTTTTAATAAAAGAGAATCATGAATAAAAAAAAAAAAAATCTCAGTTTTTTTAAAATAAAAACCAAACCAAAATCGAAAAGAAAGATTAATTTTGCTCTAAATTTTTTTACTCGAAATTGAAATGTTCGTAAGACATTTTGAACTTGAACTTCACTTAGAATCATTCGAATCAGAATGTCATTGGAATCTTCACTTTAGAACTTACTACTACCACTAAAGAAATTAGACCTTCACTTAGAATTATTCGAATCAGAATATCCTTACTATCAAGGAACTTACTACAATCACTAAAGAACTTAAAACTTCACTTAGAATCATTCGAATCAGAATATCATTGGAATCCTCAGTTTAGAACTTACTACTATCACTAAAAAGTTAGAACTTTGCTTAGAATCATTCGAATCAGAACATCATTGGAATCTTCATTCTAGAACTTATTGCTATCACTAAAGAAGTTAGAACTTCACTTAGAATTATTTGAATCAGAACATCATTGGAATTTTCACTTTAGAACTTACTACTATTACTAAAGAACTTAGAACTTCACTTCTTCGAATCAGAATATCATTGGAATCTTCACTTTAGAACTTACTACTAAGAATTTAAAACTTCATTTAGAATCATTCGTATCAGAATATCATTGAATCTTCACTTTAGAACTTATTACTACTATTACTAAAGAAATTAGAACTTCATTTAGAATCATTCGAATCAGAATATCATTGGAATTTTCACTTTACTTTTACTATTACTAAAGTCTTCATTTAGAATCATTCGAATCAAATATCATTGGAATTTTCATTTAGAACTTATTACAGTCATTAAAGAACTTAGAGCTTCACTTCTTCGAATCAGAATATCATTGGAATCTTCACTTTAGAACTTACTACTATTACTAAAAGAAGTTAAAATTTCATTTAGAATCATACGAATCAGAATACCATTCGAATTTTCTCTTTAGAACTTAGAACTTCACTTAGAATCATTCGAATCAGAACATCATTGAAATTGTCACATTAGAACATACTACTATCACTTAAAAAAGTCCTCATTTTTACAAATTTTTTGAAAAAATAACAGAAATTAAATTCAAGCTGTCTTAACGATGAATAGTTAACCATATCTTCTCCCATCTTTATCCCAATTCTGTTCGCTTTAGAATAATAAAAAGATATTCCAAAATAATTGCTTTAATCAAGAATTAAAAATTTAATTTTAACAATAATGGTGGTATTCAAGGTGTTCGGAAAAGAATTCCAAAAGATACAAATAATTCCTAAAAAGATACAAATACACTGACAAAAAACACCAAAAAATATCAATAACTATTATTATATTTACACTGACAAAAGTCATGGGATACCTCTTAATATCGTGTCGGCCCCTCCTTCACCCGGCGAAGTGCAGCAACTCGACGTGGCATGGACTCAACAAGTCGTTGGAAATCTTCTGCAGGAATATTGAGCCATGCTGTCTCGATAGACGTCCATAATTGTGAAAGCGTTGATGGTGCAGGATTTTGGGCACGAACAGACCTCTCGATGATGTCCCATAAATGCTCGATGGGATTCATGTCGGGCGATCTAGGTGGCCAGATCATTCGTTGGAATTGTCCAGAATGTTCTTCAAACCAATCGCGAACAATTGTGGCCCGGTGACATGGCGCATTGTCATCCATAAAAATCCCATCGTTGTTTGGGTACATGAAGTCCATGAATGGCTGCAAGTGATCTCCAAGTAGCTGAACATAAGCATTTCCAGTCAATGTTCGGTCCAGTCGCACCAGAGGACCAAGTCCATACCATGAAAAAACAGCCCACACCATTACGGAGCCACCACCAGCTTGAACAGTACCTTGCTGACAGTTTGGGTTCATGGCTTCGTGGGGTCTGCGCCACACTCGAACCCTACCATCAGCTCTTACCAACTGAAATCGTGACTCATCGGACCAGGCCACGGTTTTCCATTCATCTAGGGACCAACCGATATGCTCACGTGCCCACGAGAGTCGCTGCAAGCGATGTCGTTCTGTCAGTAAAGGCACTCGAGTGGTCTTCTGCTGGAATAGCCCAAGAAAGCCAAATTTCTCCGCACAGTTCTAACAGACAAGTCCCTTGTACGTCCCACATTGATTTCTGCGGTTATTTGACGCAGTGTTGCTTGTCTGTTAGAATTTACGACTCTTTGCAGACGTCGCCGGTCTCGGTCGTTAAGTGCAGGCGGTCGACCACTGCGCTGTCCATGGTGGGATGTTATGCCTGAAATTTCATACTCTCGACACAGTGGATCTGGGAATGTTGAATTCCTAACGATTTCGAAATGGCATGACCCATGCGTCTAGCTCCAACTAACATTCCGCGTTCAAAGTCTGTTAATTCCCGTCGTGCGGTCATCATCACGTCAAAACCTCTTCACATGAATAACTTGAACAGAAATGAAAGCTCTGCGAAAGCACTGCGCATTTATACCTGTTCTACGCGATGCTACTGCCATCTGAAAATTTGAATATTGCTATCCCATGACTTTTGTCACTTCAGTGTATAAGATTATATCCCTGGATAATTCATTAAAGGGATTAATTACTAATAAATTAGAAATACTCAATACTATTTCGTGACAAAAAACACCAAAAAAATATCAATAACTATTATTATATTTATTTATTTTATCCCTGGAACATTTTTAAAGAATAATACGTTGTATTCTAAAACATTTGCTTTAGAATAATATATGGTACCCCAAAATATTTACTTTAGCCAAGAATTAAAAATTAATTTCATCACTAGTGGCAGGTGTTTATGGGGTGCCCAAAAAGATGCAAGTGGCAACAAGTTATGCCAGTTATGCACTCGTGACACACCAAGTAATGCTACGTTTATCAAAAGAAGTAAAAACATAAAGCACATTTTATTCTTCTGTGCTGGAAAATTTTTTTAAAAAATATATATTTAGGCCACTCGTGTAAATATTTATAGTGTGTTATGAAATACTCTTTTCCGTACATTTTCTATATGTTTGTATCAAAAATATCTTGAAATTGTCATTAGGAGCACTAGACTGTAGCTAATACACATATAAAATGCTATTTTAAAGAAAATCAATTTAAAGTAATACTAGGCGGCTAAGATAAATGTAAAAGTTCCAGTTGTTACAATGGTTATCAACAACATCATTTACTTTTTTTAATGGTGAAGTCATTTTTCATTGATACTGTAAATTCAGACATTCTTTGAGAGAAGCACAAGAGAAGCTTTCTTCTTCTTCAATGGCGCAACAGTCTCATGGTGGGCTACAGTCTCAGTCTGCCTACTGGCAGATTTTGAGAAGGAGACGTTTCCTTTTTTACTGGGTAGAATTGTTAGCCCTGCACCAAATAGTTATAAGAGATTGGGTCCTATGTTTTTAGCTGTATTTCGACTCACTACACGTCTTCATAGCACCACCGGGACTCGAACCGAAACCTGTGGCACCGAGCGCTAGTCACTAGACCTTAGGCCCCAGAGAAGCTATTTGCATAACACTAATAATATTGCTAAATTAGGTAGCTATAAATAATGCATAAATTAAGTAGGTATATCCTACTATAAAGTAAGTGTAGTACGCTTTCAAATGTGAATAGGCATTATATAATAAGTATAAAGCAGAATGGTTAATATTTTTCTAGTATCTTGCCATAAATTATTTTCTTTAATATTAATTTATATGTTGGGACTATTGTGAAGTAAAAATCTCCCTGTAATTAAGAAAAAAGGCCATTATTACTCGATGGCGATTATGATAATGTGTGTAAAAACGCATCCAAATCGATATTCGGACAAGCCTGTGGGAGTATTCCGCTTTTCTCCCATGCAAATTCGGTACAGTACGCCTAGAAGACCTCTTTTAAAAAGAATAAAGAATAAGAACAGCCCCTATGAGTGCATAGGAGCTGTTCATGGGATACATCAGTGGTACAAGATGCCCACCGAAGTTACACACAAAACTGAAATGGCGCGAAAACAAAATTACTGATAACATACAAAATGAAAAATACGGAATTACAGTTAGCATTATTGTTACAGTTAGTTGATAAGCATAAGAAGGAGGAAATTACAATATTGCAATAAATGGAATATGATTACATTCAAAATCATGATACTTAATCTTTATATTTTATATTTTTTTTTTTTTATCATTTTCTGCCAACAACTATTCCATCAACAAAACATTTAATTACAAATCAATTCAAATTAAACAGATGAATACATAAAATAAAAAATACATGAAGAATCAATATGTAAATCATATGTAATCAATATGTAATAATATAAATACAAATACTTCTTTATGTATTAAAGCACGGATGGGCAAACTTATCCAGTCGCGGGCCAAAAATCGAAAAAAAGTTTGGCAGGCCACGATAAATTTCTTGTAAAATTTTTAAAAATGATATACAAGTATTACAATTTAAATATGTTAATGAGATGAATGAAATCGCGATTTCATTTTTGAAAGTACCTTATATTGAGGTTGGAAGTGAGATGTACTGATTCTAAGGAACGAGGCTAAATGCTCATCTGTCAATCTACTTCTGATAGAATTCTTTCGAACGTTTATAGTTGAAAACACTTGTTCACATATATAAGAGGAAGCAAACATGGCACAAAATAAAAAGCCGCTGGTTGGAGCCTAAAATGCGCAGCTTGCCACATGTGAGTCTAATTCACCTGTATTGGATTCCATATGTCTGTTCCCCGACAAAGAGATAACGCTTGTTGGCGCCAATCTACAAAGAGCTTCCACATTTAACCCTTTGCAGATTGAAAGCTGTCTGTGCTTGCTATTTCCGTCGATTTATGTTTTGTAGAACAAAAATAGAGAAAGTAAAAAAATCATAAGCCCTTTGATACTAGTATTAAATTCTGTATGATTTTTAGTTAGTCCCAACCTTCCAAAAGACACCCATATAAATTTGACAGCTGTTGCACTATTAGTCTGTGAATTATACATTTTTAGTGAAGTTATAGCATTTTTAGTGGTCATCACGTGCAGCCCACTCGGTTGACTGTTGATTAGACTCCGGTGTGAAATGATGGAACCATGTTTCATCCATTGTCACACATCGACGCCCCTAAATGGGTTTATTACGTTTGAACAGCTCCAAACACTGCTTAGAATCATCAATTCGTTGTTGTTTTTGGTCGATTATGAGCTCTGAACTTTGAACAGAGCTCTCCCACTTTTGAACAGAGCTTTTTCGCATATCCAAATATTCATTCACGATATGCCAAGCACGTTCCTTTGATATCTTTTAGGTCCTCAGCTATCTCAATCAACTTCGCTTTACGGTTATCAGAAATTATTTTGTGGACTTTTTGATGTTTTCGTCGGCTAACAGCCTCTTTTGGGGCGTCCACTGCGTGCATCGTCCTCGGTGCTCATTTCGCCTCGTTTAAATTTAGCAAACCACTTCTCTACGGTTGATTTTCCTGGTGCAAAGTCCGAATAATGTTTATCAAGCCAAGCCTTGGCTTCAATGGTATTTTTTTTCGCCAAAAAGCAATGCTTTTATTAACACACGAAATTCCTTTTTATCCATTTTTTCAAACTAACAAAAGTTGCTTCACTAAAAATGCTATAACTCACATACTAATAGTGCAACAGCTGTCAAATTTATACACGTGTCTTTTGAAGGTTAGGGCTAACTAAAAATCATATGGATTTCAATAGCTAGTAGCGCCCATCTATGTGTCAGCCTATTGAACTTTTCAGCCCACCTGTTACTATGTTTGAGAATTAAACCTGTCTATAGTGAATCCTTACAGATTTAAAGCGGACTATGCAGGATATTGTGGTAAAAAGCAATTTTTTTTAAATATCGCCTACTATCTCTCTCCTCTTACATTTTCTTTTATAATGGCCAGAGGAGATCAAAGTTAGTGAAATCTATTTTGAGTTTATTTGTTCTTGTTTCAACCATCTTCATTGAATGAGAATTATTTTAAGCAATTTTTCATAAGTAAATACTGATTAAAAATAATCAGTATGAATTAAAACATTATTTTTTGGAAGGAGGGGGAGAATCACAGTAGATATACTGCTTTAACCCACGAGTACTTACAATGTTCGAATTAGAAGTGAACGAAAAATAAAATAGCTGTAAAATAATGATTAAAACATTTATATTGAAAAGAATATAAAAATAAAATTGACATTAAATATTTTTCATAACACTTCGGTTGCTTTCAATATTGCTAAATCAATCTATTTTATACCAATCCAGCCAACTGCGAAATGCACTCTATAAGATAGCATTATGGGGCCTGAATGGCCGAGTGTCTAGCGTTCTGGCGCTCGGTGCCCACTGGTTTCGAGTTCCCGGCGGTGCCATGGATGTTTGGAGTGGTTCTGAATCCACTTTAAGCCGTAGGTCCCGGTCTCCTATGACTGTAAGAGCGTCACGGAGCCAAAGTCAGACTTCTACTTACGGGTGCTCCATCAGAACAGAAGCTGCACCCCTCTTCCTTCCTTCCATAAGGGACACGAAAACAACATAACATTATAAAAAAATCAGCATTTTTTTGACAAAAGGAGCTAAGAATGAAATACAGAAAGAATATTCAATATAATGTTTATAGAAAATCTCTTAAAAGTTGAAGAGTTTCATGTGGTTAAACATAGCTTGAATCAGCAGGGAATATGTTGAATCACTCTTTATAGAAAACCTATATTCGTCCTTCATGACATTGAACACAAACGCTGAAACTCTTGAAAGTCTTTTCATTGGACTAATGGCAAGATGTTAAATGGTATG
This sequence comes from Caerostris extrusa, assembly GCA_021605095.1. NCBI lineage: Eukaryota > Metazoa > Arthropoda > Arachnida > Araneae > Araneidae > Caerostris > Caerostris extrusa. Next base: position 1,060 of record BPLR01020235.1, on the reverse strand, counting down.
TTTTTCCACCCATCTTTTAAAAGTATCTTAATAGGCTTCGAACTCGGACTGCAAGATGCCCGTTTTTTAAATGGAAAGTATTACAATAAGATAAATATGAAAATTTTTAAAATATATTTTAAAGAGTTGCATTATTACAAACTGTTTTTAAAATACTGTTGGTTTATTATTAAAAAGGGTTCAATAAATTGTTTTAAAATAATGTTGTTGTTTTTATTATTACATTATCTTTAATAAACTGTATTAAATTTAATTGTACTATTTTTAAAAAATACTGTTTTATTTATTGATTCATTAATATATTATCTTCAATAAACTGTTTTAAAATACAGTTGTTTTGTTTATTGGTTTTATTTAAAATACTATTTTTGTGTTTATTGGTTAATTATAAACTGTTTTAAAATAATAAAAATCAATAAATAAAACAAAGTATTTTAAAACAGTTTATTGAATATATTTTACTATTGTTTATTTATTGATTTATTATTATAATATCTTCAATTAACTGTTTTTAAAATATTGTTTTGTTTATTTATTTATTATTAAATTATCTTCAATAAACTATTTTTAAAATACTATTTATTTGTTTTGTTTATTGGTTTATTATTAAAATATCTTCAATAAACTGTTTTAAAATAAAGTTGTTTTTGTTTATTGGTATATTATAACCAGTTTTAAAATACTGTTGTATTATTTATTGGTTTATTACTAAAATATCTTCAATAAACAGTTTTAAAATACTACTGTTTTTTATTGGTTTATTATTAAACTATCTTTAATAAACTGTAATTAAAAAATCATGTTGTTTTTTATTGATTTAATATTAAAGACACTTTTTATGAACTCTTTTCGCAATGCTTTAATTCTAAGCTTTTCGGCACATAAACTAATAATAAATTTAAAAATAATAGATCCACCACTTTAATGAGCCAATGTTTACCAGTCAATCTGGAAACGAACTATCCACTTAATTCTCAGAACACTCCTTCTCTTAACTGACCCAATGGACCCTTTTGACCTAGAAGACAATGCAATATAAATAATTGATGTGCGCTGTCGA
>BPLR01020234.1:0-35874 GCA_021605095.1 Caerostris extrusa | reverse complement strand
AGCACATTGCTCTGTAGGCAGCAACATGTAGATCAAGGGATGGTTGTTGATGGAGCACCAGTAGGTAGCCCACCTCGGCTCCAGATTAAAGAAGGAAGGCAGTGCCCTTCCTTGGGAGGACTTTAGGTGAAAAACACCCCCACATTTACATATCTTATGGGAAAATCATACGATATGCAAATGTGAGATCGACTCGAGGCAAGAGCTGAATACATCCTTAAACGTCATCGAGTCTCCATGTTTTTTAAACAATGTCTATGCTGAAAGCTGCCAGTGAGTCACAGCCTCAATCCTAATGCTCACCTGTGGCGAGTCGGACCAGGTTTGATATACTTTGCTGAATAATGGTCGTCATATAATTCTTTTCGAAGTTTCAACTTGAAATTTAATTATTAAATTTTAAAAATAAATATTATACAAGGGCATAAACTATAGTAAAGGAAATAAACTTGTTAAATTATCGTTACATTTTAACATCCGTGATTGTAACGACATTTCAAGACACTCACAATGGCAGGACTTTCGACCCAGATTTAACTTGCCCATCCATGTTGTATACATATAATCTTGGGATTGTCGTGTTTAAACCTGAATGTGTAGTGTGTGTTTCTGAAACCAAAAGCCATCTACCTTTGCCTTTAAATAATTATCATTTACGTACAGTATATATAAATACAGTAGAACCTCTTAGTCGAACTTCAAGGCAGACGCCAAATAATTCGTGTTATAGAGTTTTCGACTTATGGAGGATTTCGTCTTACGCGGATTGTTGTAAGGAAATATTCGACTTGTAGAGGTCTAGATTCTTTCTAACTTATTTTGAGTTAGAGAGGTAAAATAAATAAAAATTCAAGTTGCAGAGTGTAATAAACATGTTTATTTACAACTTAAAAGTTATATTATGTACTACAATAAAAAATCAAAAATACTGAAACAACTTTAAAATTAAAAATATTATGTATTAAAAATTCAGTAATATTATTTATTTTTTTTTATTTTGCTTTAGATAATTCGATCGTTATCTATCTATAGCATTATTTAAGCTATAAAGAGCAGAAAATTCTTTTCTTCCGAGTGTGCTATTTCATAGAATTGGTTATTCTATTTACTATATACCCATACATTATTTTTCAAGAAAACAATGACGTGCATTGTCGGCAAAACCTTAAAGTCGGTAACTTATTTTCTTCTAGCTATAGAGGTAATTAGTTTGAAAGGATTTGTAAAGGTTGTAAAATCAAAACATTACTAATGTCCGAGATACAGAGGTCACATTTTTTTTTTTTTTCGAGTTACGAGGGAAAATATATACTAAAATGTGTTTGTGGGGAATTGACTCATTATTTTGACTTTACAGAGGGTTGAAATTTCAGTATGAGATTTTGGGGCTTCTTTTGAAAGGAAGGAACAAAAAAAAAAAAATTTTTGCCAGTTGTGGAGGTTTCTTGACTTATCGAGGTAATTTTAATGTTTTATTTTTTAATGCATTCTAACCCAATGAGCGCAATGTGTACCATTACTACTAAAATAATTAACAAATAGAATATTTTTTCTGTTACTTATAGTTTAATATCACCTATCTAGTTATTTATTAACGGTTACGCTTTATTTTATTGACCTCTTCCTGTAATACAAAATCCTGGGTTCGCATCTGGTCAGAATCACAATCTGCAGCTAATGCCATCAGCGGACTCAAACCTCAGCTCTCCTGCACTCTAGTTTCGCACGAGTTTGGGGATCTAAAATATTGGGTACTATTTTTGGAAAATTCTAACGAATTAATGTAGAACGAATTAAATGTAGTCTCTTAGTGATTATTTATTAAACTAAATTTATCTATGGGTAGTAATTAATCTGTCTATTTAGTATAATGCATTCAGACTGTGAGGTTTTTCATGTTTTTCGCTTGCTTGTTACACAAATAAGACTGAAATTTTCACATAACACACACAAACATATATTTCCTGAAGAGACTAACAGATTTTCAAAAGAAATGTAGATGTTCATCACAAATGATGCAAAAGAGATTTTTTGTGTTAGTAAATATTAATCGAACAACTACTTAGAAGGAAATTCCCACAATAAAATAAGTAAGGAGTAAGAAAATTAGGAAGAAAATAAATAGGAAAATTTGTAGGTAGTTATCGGATAATATATCTATAGGTATAAAATGTCTGTTCATAGTACTACAAAATCCGAAGGAAAAAAAAATATTCTCTAAAAAATAAGCTGAAAGCTTGGAAAATATTTTCAATAAATTTCTTCTGTTTATTAAAATGTATACATTAATGAACCGCTTTATTGTTGTTGTCGTATCCTTCATGGAGGGAGGGGAAAGAGGGGCCCGCTTCTGTTGTGATGGAGCACCAGTAGGTAGACCTGTAGGTACTTCTATACCACACCACAATCCATCTAGCATGTTCCTAGAGCTGAGGTGCCCCCTTTTTTACAGTTTGGGAATGATGTGGGTGAGATGTTTGACTGGGTCTGTGATGCCTACGGTAATATGAGACCGGGACTTACTGCTTAAAGTGGATTCCTGAATCACTACAAACATCCATGGTCCCTACCGGGACTCGAATCCGAAACTTATGGTAGTGAGTGTCACAGTGATAGCCACTGGCCATCAGGCCCCTACTACGTGTCGCTGAAGAATTTGGGCGTTGCCTTTCGGGGAGACTTGTAGGAGGACGCATTTGTGTATTGTATGGGAAACCCGGAAAACTTCCATCGGGTAGTCCGACACGCGAGGCAAGACGCTGAGCATCACAAACGTCATTGAGGCTCCTCATGTTTTGAAACAGTGTCTACAACAAAGCCACCAGTGGATCAACCTCCTCCCTAATGTTCACCAGCAGCTCACGTTGCCACTGAGGCACGAGTCAGGCGACCATTTTATTGGTAATAATAATTTTGGCACTTTATATGCCCTGGAGTGGATTCAACACTGGTCAACCATGGCACCGCCGGGATTCTGGGAAGACTTTTATATATATATATGAGTTTCGTGTTCGAATCCCGGCGGTGCCATGAAATGTTTGTAGTGATTTGGAATCCACTTTTAAGGTTGTAGGTCCCGGTCTAATAGGATCGTACAGCAGTTACTCGCGTCCGTAGCATATCTTCAAGCTACACGTGTCCTTTGGGTAGTGCTAAGTGAGTAACGTCTGCGTGCACCCCTTACCTATGGCATAAAAGATGAGCCGTCTCCTGTCAGCTGCATTAGAACAATTATATATACAATTATATATCACGTGGCACATTTATGAACACCACTAACAGCAGCGATGAGGGCAGGATGTTTTGAATTCTGGGAAGACTTTTTGGCGGCAACAACCTCGCATTTGCATGCCGTTAAGAAAGAAAACCCGGAATAGTTTGAAATGCTTATACAAATGAAATGCTTCCTAAATCGTTATCGAATCTCCTTACTTTTCAAAGCAATGACTGAACGGAGCCAGCGGATTCGTATACTTGAGCTGTCCTTTGAGCTACTTTATTCGCTCCCGCTACCACAAATCGGACAAAATGTATATATATATATATATATATTTTAATTAAAAGAAATTTTCTATTCAATTAATCAAAGTTCCGTATATTAATTAATATTTTACCTTTTTTTTAAACTTTTGCATGTTTATATGTACAGTCATCATCATCCCCATGGGCGCAACAGTTCCATGATAGGCCTAGGACGTCGTCTGCCTACTGGCAGATTTCTAGAGTGTAGATGATTCTTTTTACGGGGTAGGGGTTGTCAACCCTGTGGCCAACAACAATCATATTATATCGGGAGCTACAGTTTAAAGTGGATTCAACTATTACAAACATCCATGGCACCGCCGGGGCTCGAGCCCGAAACCCGTGGCACCGAACGATAATCACTCGACCATCAGGCCTCTCTCTACATATACAGTAGATTTTCTTAAAACATAAACGATACGTTGCATTTTGTAGAGATTTCGATTAGTTATAGGAAATCAAGAGCTCAAAATAATTTGAAAGTAGGTATTATAATATAGATCGAATACTATGCATTTTATTACCTATAAAATATATGGTTATTGCTTCGGCTGAGTGGGTCAGTGATGTCCTGGATCACTTTCAATGTTTCTTATTGGTTTATTTATTTATTTTTAAAAAATTTCTTTCAGAATCTATTCTTATTGGTTTATTTAAATTTATTTCAGGTACTTAAAAAGCTGCTTTAAATTACTTTCACTTTTTATTAAATTTTTTTCGTGTGCCTTCTTTATAAAATCGTTTGGAATTAGTTTTATTTTTATTTCTTATTGTTTTCTATTCCTTCTATTAGCTCACACTTTCCCTAGAAATTTTCAATCGTTCATAAAATACTTTTATTCCTCCACTCAACTTCAAGTACATTTTTTTTTTTTTTGAACTTGTACTGGATGGCACTGGATGTTAATACAGTTCTTTCAAATATTAATTCAGTAATTAAATTTAAACTAATTAATTGTAGTTTTTTTTTTTTTAGATTTAAGTTGCATGTATCTACCCATAGAGGGCGCCAGATAAACTTTAAAAATGAATGAAAATTATTTATAAATTACTTTCTGCAACAGAGTGAAAAAAAAAGTAGGAATTGACTTTTAAAAATTTTTTTTTTTTTTTATATTACTTGTTTAATTTCTTTCCGTGATTTTATAAAAATCGTTTGGAATTCTATGGTTTTTTATTTTTATTTTTTTAAATTTTTTCTCGTGCTCTTTTATAAAATAATTTGGAATTCAATATTTTAATTTTATATTTTGTTTAATCTGTTTTCTTTTTTAAGTTTTGAACTACATTTGATGGACATAATTTATTGTTTTAAAACTATTTATTGATGCTTTTTCTTTTCTTTTGCTTGTTTAAAATTACTGTTAATGCATTACAGAAATTTTGCTTGTTAATAATTTCTGTTAATTGTTCTTACATTAAATTTTAAATTTTTATGGGTAACCTGTATATCGATCTAGGCGATTAAATTATTTTTTTTTTACTTTTATTTTGAAATAACTTGAATGTTTGTTTTTTTAATTTATGCACAAAATAACTTATTGATTTAAAGAAATGTTTTTGTTGTTAGAATATTTTATCCATTTAATTAAGTTTTTGTTGTTTGATGTGAAAATTGTAAAATCGGTTGGTATAACAGCCAGTTCAGGATTGGAACGTTATGTTTTCATGTCCAATTTGAAATGTTAATTATGTATAGTTATACGAACTATATATAGTTTTGGAAGTCCAATTTTCAAAACTATACATAATTCGCAACTTTCGTGTAAACAGTTTAATTTGTTTTTTGATAGTAAATGTTGCGTTCTCTATTTATTTTCTTTTGCTACTATTATTATAGAACAGAGGGAATAAATAATTTACAAATCCTTATTTTAATTGATTTTAAATATAATAAAGATTTTTACAAAACCAGAAATTTATACGAAAATAATAGATTTCTAAAAAAATGGAAACAATTGCCATTGGTTACAAAAACAATAATGCGCCACAAAATATTCTGTGAAAAGTAAAAGTAATAAATGTGATCGGAAAACAAAGAGGAATAAAAAAACAATTCACTTTCTAATTTGCGTCACAATGTTTCAATAAATGATCTAGCTAACAAACAATTGTCATGCATGAGAAATGCAAATTGCACTTGAACTACATTCCAGCATTAAATGTGTCTAGGGAGAGAAAGCATCACGGAAGTATTAACTGTTTTGGCGGAAAGAGTACACGTGAAATCTGTTTACGTCTTTATTTATTTACCTGACACAAAAAAATCGATAATTCTCTTCCGGCTTTACCTCCTAATCGCGTGAAATGAACCTTTCCACTTCCGAAGTGTAGGAGCACTCGTTGCCCGGCAACGCTTGTAGATTTTTCTCGTGACCAGAGACCGTCGTCATGGCAACGATTTGAATGATGGCGAATCTTGTTGTAAGTGAAATTGGGAAACACCCAAAATTGATCGATTTGAAGTTGGGTTTTCTTTATGGCTTTGAAGTGGGGCGCATAATGTTGGGAGGGAGGAGCTACAGCATTTTTTGTTCCTTTTTTTGGGGGTGAAACCTCTTTTTTTTACCATATGATTATTAAAATAGAAAACAGATTGAATATGCTTGCCTTTTTTTTTTTTTTTTATCAACATTTCTCTTTTAAGTAAGCATGTGTATTTGAAAATGCACAGAACGAAAAATTACTTTTTATAAAATAGATATATATGTATGTGTGTAGGAAATTTCTGCCAATATTTTTCTCCCGGTATATTCTTTTTTTTTTTGGGGGGATTAAGCGAGAGGCGGATGAAACATGGAGCGAATCCACTTTTATAAATGAAAGTTTTGTAAAATCATCATTTTTAAAGGTAGAAGTAAATGTTGCAGGAAAATAAAAAAGTTGTGTCCTTATAAAATTTGATGCTCAAACTCATAAATGAGGTCCATCGATGTTCCGAATAAAAATCTATTTGATCTATTGTCTATTATCTATTTGATAACATAATGGTTAGTAAAAGATAACTTTTAAAATAAATTCTTATTAATTTCGTAAAAAGTATGTTTTAAGTAATATTTTCATTTCGGTAAAAGCTATGGGAAGAAAAGATATTTCGCTACTGAAGGGAGAAAATGCGAAATTTCAATCTAATCATGTAGCGCCATCTAGTTTCACAATCTAGTAATAAATACTAAACATTCCTCAAAAAGTAATTCTTAAAATATTTCCTGGCAACGATTCATTTAAAAGATTATTAATCAAAATTTTTTCTATGAATATTATTACTATTTTAATTAAAGGAATTCTTGAATGTATGAAATATTGATTTATTATTATTAAAATTAATTATTATTTAATTTAAATTTTTTTTTCAATTTGATAAAAAAAAGTTTGCCTCACAATGCGGCACTCAAAATATAAAAATAGTGTAATAAAATACGTTAAAATACAATAAAAATACTTGTATAATCTTTTCACATAATTTATATGAAATACATTTAGAAAATTTGCTAAGTATAAGTACAAATGATGATGAGTTAAATTTTAAATATTTTTGGTTTGCTACAAATAAATTGTAAGTTTTCTTTTTCATTATGTCTTGGTACTTAAACTAATTACCTTTACGTTTCACATATATTTTCAGTAAATTTAATTTTAAGAGATGTAGAAAAAAATTAAGGCTTGTAGTTAAAGTTTTTCAGAAACTACACTTTGGTTATTGGTTACAGTAGTGCATTTGGGATCATAATCATTATGAACAATATACAAAATGTGCCCATAAACAATTTGTAAGTGCTATCCTGGATCATTATTTTTGTAAATAATTACTTACATAAATTTAGAACTGTTGCCTCATGAATAAATAGCTCCACGTGCATAGTGGAACTCAGCGCCCGATAATGTAAACATCCTGTCTGCGTGGGCGTGAACTGACTGGAGGGAGAAAGAAATGTAACACCAGCAACGTGTGTTTGGTTTTGGAATAAAAGAGACTTTTTTTACAGTCCACTAGTGCTATGTGTTTTATTCTAAGACCATAACAAGAACAACAACTCGCATAAAACCACCTCATCTCATATAACGTTGTTAATAATTCCTGATAATTCGAATTTCTTCATCATTTTTAACAACTGTCTGAACCATACGAAATAAAATTTGATCCATCTAACAGAAAGTTAGCTCACACAATAATTTTGGCCTTAAGAAATTTTGTAACTAATATTTGTAACCATGTTTCCTGCTATCCATCTGGCAAGAGCTGCCTCTGTCGCATTCAGGAGAAATGGTCAGTTGGCCTACAGACTCTCACTCGGAGAAGAAGTGTACTACTTTTCGGATTAGAAGTGTAATCCTTCCACGAATATATAATTATATGTCTTTAAATGTGTTAAATATTGTCTGTTATTAATTGTACGTGTGTGTGGTGTTTGTGCGTGTGTCAATAAAAAACTGTGAGTCCAACCTGTGCCTCAAGCATTTCTATCCAACCACACCCAGTTAAATCTGGTTGCCTAGCTTGCACACTGCATTATTTTTTAAAGCAATTTTTTAAATATTGTAATAAAAGCATCACAAGAATATTACATGTAATTACATGAATATTACATGCAATTCGAAATTATAAATTATTTATAAAAATATTGCGGCAATTTTTAATTTGAGCATAGTTACAAATTTTACTAAAAATTTGATTATAAAAATTGATTATTTGTTTTAAACAATTTAGAATAATCATTTTTGGTATTACATATATAGATATATATAAAATGGATATTGCATTAAGCTATAAAGTTGTGAACAAGTCAGAGCCAGCATTTCAAACTAATGCCAAAGATTTGGTTTGTCGCTCTACGGTCATTTTGTGCACACTTTAGGTTAAATAGACCGGGACCTACAGTTTGACATGAATATCGAACCACTCACAAACATCCATGCCACGGCCAAGATTCGAACCTGAAGTCTGGTAATAAAAAGCCAGACCACCAGCTAATTGGCCATCAGGCCACCAACACAAAAGAATTTCAACCCTTATTGTGAGCAAAATCAAATAAAAAACCTAAATTATATGCTGTAAATCTGAACAGCTCTATGAGAAGAATATTATGCACCAAATATCAATCCTGAAAATATCAGGCTAATGTTAGCATTAGTCCAGAGTTACATTGGTCCAGATAAAAAATGAAAAGGGATTCTTCCAAAAGAAAACAAAGAAGTTACGCGTAGCAATTGAAAATCCGTAACAGGCAAAAGTACAACATTTGGAATTAAGTGATGTTTGTAAACAAATTCGAACTTAGTACATTTTCGTCAGCGATGGAATTGCGGTGTGACGAATTTTCTGTGGGCATGATTGCAAAAATGATTGGTGCTCGGTGTCACAGGTTTCGATCTGAGTTTCGCTATCAATTGATGTTTGTAGTGGTTCGTAATCCACTTTAAATTTTAAATAAATAATTGTTCCGTTCATATGACTGATGGCGTAGGGCTGACAACCTACCCTGTAAGAAAAATCCTCTCCCCTGTCTCGAAATCGACCAGTAGGCGACCAGTAGGCCTGTTGCGGTAATTAAGAAGAAGAAGAATTTCTTGTACAAATAATTGTCTACTTACTGATATTAATCTAACGTTGACGAAAATTGTGATCAAAAATTCAATTTTTTTGGTCAAAATAACGTACACTTGCAAAATAATTTGTAGTGCAACAGTACAACCAAATAATAGTATAATAGTTTAAAACGAATATCAAGAGCAATGATTCAACATTTATGATACAGAACAATAAGTTGCAGATAGTGAAAGATTATCATCAATGCCAATAGTTCTCAATGTATCATTTATGATACGTAAGGGTTGCAGTTTTCGTGCAAATGTGAATTAATTCATCTCGCTTTCAAGAAAAATTAACAAAATAATGTGGGATATCAAAAAGTTTTTATAAGCACAAACTTTAATTGCTGAGAACTTCTAAAAATATTAATTAAGACTAACTCTATTAACTGTAAAATTTAATTCACTTTCAATTTATCATATATATAAGTATATGATGTTGGGTCAATACATATATGAGTAGGTCAATGTTCAGTAATCGAAGAGATTTATGAAGCCAATAATCAAATATTACAAGAATTATTAAATTTAATGGCCACAATATGCCAAAGTTTGATAACCCTAGAACTTCATTAAAAAGCAATTTTTCAATTTACTATAAAAGCATTAACAAATTCAATATCCCCGGAATATATCAAAAGTTATACAATTGCTTTTCTCCTATATATTGTTGGCCATACACTGTTCTGTAATATATGCTGTTGCGATTCGCCTATTTTTTGCCGATAGATTTTGCCGATTTGCCATGGATTTTTATTTTCTCACACAAATTATTTGACAACTTCATGTATTTTCTCCCACACATATTTTGATAAAGTCACAGATTCCTAACCAGAACAACATCATGCTCACAAATAATAATTAATCTATGATTGATAAGGAATTCCGGATGTTAAAACTAACTTCTAGGACATTCTTTACTCTTAAATTTTTATACAAAAAATATATATCCTGTAAAAATAGCAGTACCAAATTAATAGGCACAAAGTTATTATAGAACAACTCAAAGAAAATGATCTTTAAGAAATCTAACATACATCTTATTTCTTCTCTTTAATACATCTTACAAAAGAAATTGTACATCTTAAGCATAAAGATGCTATACTTGTAATACTTTTTGTTTACCATCGGTGGGCCTCATGCACCACTTATGTATATTACAAACAGCCTACCTATGGAGGATGAATGTAGAACCCTGCCTTCCGGGAGGGCTTTTTAGGTTTAATTGCCCCGCATTTGCTTGTCGTATGGGAGAAAGCCAGGAAAACTCTTACCCAGCAGTCTGATAATCAATGCGATGCGTTTATACATATATTGCCTCAATCGCTATCGAATCAGGTTTGGTTTGTCGCTCTACGGTCATCTTGTGCACACGTTAGGCTAAACAGACCGGGACATACAGTTTAAAGTGGATTCCGAACCACTACGAACATCCATGGTACCACCGGGACTCGAATCCGAAACCTGTGGTACCGAGTGCCACTGGCCTCGAGGCTCCACTAGCCACACTAGCAACAGGCCAACAACAGGCCCCATTGAGAAACGAGGAGATACACTACGCCACTTAGTAAATTCGAACCCCGCCCTCTGAGCCCATGCTACTCAGCCACGAATCAGTCATTTGTGGTACATTAAATATTTTTTCTTAGTTACAGAATAGCTTATATGAGATCTTTTTTCATTATTGATCCACGATAAATTTTCAAAAGCCTCAGTGCTAGAAAACTCTCTCAACACGTACTTAGCAAGCAGCTAAAAGCAGTAATTGTCTTTTACCACTGATCTTATTAATGGCGAATACAAATGAATTGCTTTCTCGATCTCGCAATAATTTTTGTTTATATTTTCTTTTTTATGTTAAGCGGAAATTCATTTACTTAAAAAAAAAGATAAACTTTTTCATCTGATAAACTTATCTGTTATTTTATATTTTTAATTTACTAATTTTAAAAATATTATTTTCATTTTCATTTTCTTATTAAAAATTTTGTGTTTTGCTTAATTTATGCCTTTGTATTTTTGCTAGTTGATGCATTAAAATAAATATATTAATTTTAACTTGACTTGACTTGGCGCTTTGAGATTTATTCTCGCAGATGCTGCTTTATCTCAATGCTATTTTATTATTTTAAAAACTTAAAACTGATATGGATAAATGACATGAGTTTATCAAATAAATATTTTTATTCTTTATTATATTAGACTTTATTTAACTTTTGAGGTGTATGTTCACTACCTGAGAGCTCTTAAATAAAAGTTCTTCCAAAATTTCGTAGTGGGAAACTATTAACATTACTAACAATCTATAGTGAAACCTCTAGTGCGTGGCACACACACACAATAACATAAACCAAGATCAGACTGAATGCTTTGTGAAAAAGATTTCTCAATAAGTAACTGAATACAAGAATATAATAAACTTGACGTAAATTCTTGGATAGAAAATGTAAAATGGATTTGTACGATGAATATATAAATTTATTATTATGAAAACATGAATTCATATTTACATTACATGCATTTACAAAAAAAGTAAGCTTTCTTGTAGTTTGTTTTTCATTATCAGCATGAATAATTAATTTGGAATAATGAGTGAGCGTTAATTGAAAATAACACAAAGAATCAGGTAATTATTTTCCTGTAATATTTACTTTTCTGATTGTTGTTTCGACATCTTTGTCAACTCAACTCTACTGCGTTGTTTTCAGTTTCTATATATTATTTTGTTCTGTTTTCGAACGTCAAGTGCGTATCAGAAATGTTTTGATTGGGTAGCGCGTATTCTGTATTATTTAAGTTCGTGACATAAATAACGCTTATTTCTAAAAAATCAGTATAATATAGAACATTGGAACGTGATATCCATGGTTCAGTTTTTGGTAATTTTTATTTTTATTTTGTATAATATTTTTTTTTTTTTCTTTTTTATTATATTGATAAAAGCAGCTAATTATAATTCTTTTATTATTATTTATTGTCGTACAGTATGTGATTAAATATAAGAAATTTCAATATATCATAACCTAAAATTAATATTTATGTAATCAAAAAATTTTGATTTTCAGATAAATTTAACTAATTGCATTATTTATAAATTATACACTGAACGAAGTTTAATAAATTGAATTTTTCCATGTATTGCAAATATATATTTTTGTATGCTACGTTTATTTTCGCAATTATAAATAAGTAAGCATTTTTTTCCCCCAAAAAAGTATGGTTGTGTTCTTTCAATATTCTGGTAAACAAAGAGTTGTTTTCGAAATTCGCGTTTTATGTTGAAATCAAATAAAAGATATATCTATTAGTTCTTATATTTACTCTATGAACACAGTATATTTATAGTGTATAATATATCAAAACGAATTGACTTCTATTTATATTATGTTAAATGGCATGAGTATTATCATGTTCATTTGATCAATTTTCTATGTCAAGAAATAGAAGAGGAAAAAAAAAAAAAATCTTTAGAACATATTATTGTAACTTAATTTTATTTTATAAATTATTTGATCTGTGTATAATTAAATAGAAATCTAATAAAGCAATTTTGATATCCAGTTGAATTTTTATGAGCTTTTACATTAAAAAAAATTTCATTAAGGTGTAATTAATATTAAAAATATATTTAGTTCTGATAAGTGTTAAATGTATTAATTGAATTTAGTATTAAATATGTCTTTTCCTATTTAAATACTCATTTTAATTATTATTATAGATTGAGTTGTGAAGCAAATGAAAAGTAATTTATTTTACTTCATTTTGTTTATAATCTGAAGTGATTCTTTGGCAGAAAAAAACTAAAAGTCCTCTCTACATTGATAGTAAATTCAACAATTACAAAAAAATAGTACAAAATACAACATTTAAGAAAATGTTGGTAGAGGATTTTTAAATCCAGAAACATATATTCAAAATGGAAAGAAAAAGTGTTTTAGATAGTTCATAAAGTTCCACAAAAATGAATGATGACATTACAAATGATCATTTTTTTTTTTTTTTTTGCATAATAAAACTAAGCCAATTTATTAGTTTTTCCAAAATAATTCATACATTATTTATTGTTATTATTAATATTATTTATTTATTGTTCAATTTATTTTACTTTCATGGTTTAAATTTTTTACTTTTTTTACTTTTGTGGTTTATTATTAAAAAAAAAAAAAAAAACTAAGATTCCTATCTGACCATAAATGTAAAATAAATTGAACAATAATGTAAATAAATAATAGGTTAATAATATTTTGAAAAACTAATAAATTGGCTTAATTTTTCTTATACAAGGGGGAAAACCTATTTGGGCATATAGTCAATATGATCATTTTAAATGCCATCATTCATTTTTTGTGGAACATTATAAACTATCTAAAACACTTTTTCTTTCATGTTGAATATAGGTTTCCTGATTAAAAGTTATCTACTAACATTCTCATAAGTGTTATATTTTTTGTACTATTTTTGTAATTATTGAATTTACTATTAATGTTGATGAGAAAAAAAAAAATAGCTTTGTTTTTGCATGTCCTTATTATTACATACTTCATTGATAAACTATCACATATAATCATAAATCATATCATCAAATATATAAATCATAATATATATCCAAATATATAAGATGATATATCTTAATATATAAGTTGTTTGATGATGATTTATGATATATCAGAATCAAACAGCTAACAGTTCTAATCACAATCATTTATAGACAACCCATTATGAGAAAACTTACCAATCATCTTGCTACAGTTTCGATCAGGGGCTGACCTCAGCCTGCCTTGAACATTTTCCTGGACCATGAGATTTATTACACTTTTACAAAATAGATTTATTCTATGATGGACAAAGTAGTGAAAATCAATGTATTTAAAAATACATTATGTGTGTGCATCCATGTATTCAAACATTGACTGTTGAAATTATGAGAAAAAAATGAACTTTGAGTTTAAAATAACATTGTGAATATATGACAGATATTGCCTGTTTTATTTATGAGTTTACAGAATAATTAAATTATGTTCTGCAAACTAATGATGTGTGCGCATCTTGGAACATCGAATGTAATAGGCTTCATGTTTCATTTTAAGTGACCTCAGTGATGTAATAGTAAACAAAATAATAATAAATAATTAATAAAAATCTAAATCTAATATGGGGATACATAATTTTATGTGTCCTGCAGAGTTATTATAGTATCTATGTTTACATGTAAGAATAATAGTAAACATAATAATAACTCATGTTTTGATTTTTAACTCCAAAAATGTCTATAGTGGGTCTAAATCTAATATGGGAATATAGAATTTTATATGCGGCCTGTGGAGGTAGGATGCATTTCCAAAGTGGTCCGTAAGATCATTTGGGTTGGCCACCCCTGGTTTAGATAATGTGGACTGTAAATTTAAGGAGGTACCCTTATTTTTTTATCTATCATAAAAGTAAAATAGTTTAAATACAGTTTTATAATTTTTATTTAATGAAAACTACACTGTATTTTCAAAATCATATCCCTATCATTTCCATAGGACTAAAATTCTTCGCATCATAAAGAAAAGGGGATGGCGTCCAGTGAACCTGTGTGTAGTCGTCCTCCACCTACTGTGGAGGAAGTACAAAATCCTCGGGCCAAGCTTATATCTTCCATCAAGAGTGCCCTCTTCATCTTGAGCTCTGCTTTGATAATATTTATTGCTTTCAGTAACACTTTAACATGGTAATTGTATTTCCGATTTTTAATTGATAATATATTAATAAAGTTTCATGATTTTTGTAACTAATCAAAATATTAATTTTTGGATTTTCTAATTATTGAATAAATTAAATTAGAAAATGATGAATTTTAAAGTTTTTATTGTTGCTTTATTTAAAATTTATTACAGAATAGACTATAGAGAATCTTATAGTTTCTACTGATTAATTATTTTAATGTCTTCCAACTGAATATATGCTATAAATGATCAAATAAAGTTCTTGAACAATATTGTTTTTGGTGTAGGGTCTGATAAGAATATAACTAAGCAAGTTTTTATTTGTATTGTGATGATTGATTTTTATTTTTTAATGTTCATAAAATGATTTCATATCTATAATAATGTTTTTTGTGTGTTTATTAACTAGGGCTTGCAAACCTTTTTTGTTGTATTATAAATCAATTTTTAATTTTTTAATATGCATGTCATAATTTTATATATGTATAAATGTGGTCAACAAATATTCTTGCTTTTAATAAGAAAATTAACACTTTGTTTATGTATTATTTTAAAACTTTTATAATTGTAAGAAAATTTGTGATGTAAATGTCTTTACATTATTATAAGAAATGGACCAAAAATTAAACCTGCAGGTTATATTGTGCTGGGAATAATGGAAAAGAATCTAGACTAAAAACTATATGCGTTACATTTTAGTTTTTTCAAATTCATTCTATAAGAGACACATTTATGTTTGTTTGTTATTAGATCCTATTTATATTTTGATTTTTGATTAAATGTTTTTTTTTATTTAAGAATAGCTTATTGATTTTTTCTGAAAGCAGCTGTAATTTATTAATTTTGAAAATTATCTTCTAATGTAGAATTTGAATAATGACATCAAGTAAAATTAAAAATATTATACTTTATGTTAAAATATTGTTTAAAAATATATTTTCATTGCTAACTCGCTATCAAATGGTTAAAAAAATCAGATGAAATTCTGGCTATAATGAAATCAACAATATAAGATAAAATAATTTTTATGGTAATTTTTTTACTAATTATTATAAAAGGGTTAGCCAGAGTATAAAGGATAAATAAATCAAAATTAAGTGATTTTGAATTCATTGCTGTAGACTTTTGTTGTTAATGCAAGAATGTATTGCTAAAAAGTTGTTACTATGATAATTTGTTATGATGAAAGCGCATTCAAGAATCAGTATGTGGAATTAAAAGAGATTTTATGTGTGGTTGCTCTACTATCGTCTTTCTATCTCAAAGAAAATTTAACCATTATTACGATTATATGGAAGTCACACTAATTAATGTCTTATATCAGAGAAATTAAAAGCTAAAATTGTATTCTTAATTGAAATTAGTATTATTATAGGAATTAGTTTATTTACTTAGCTAAAAATATTGTATATGTGTTAAAAAATTATTACTTTAAAAAGGGTGTTTTTTTTATTTTATAATTTAATTCTCAATTAATTTTATGTATCTTACTTTTAGGCATCTTCAGCACTTTTGGGGAGCCTCTGGAAATTTTTGGCAGAGTCATTGGAACACAATTTGTGGATGGTTTGGAAATGATAAATATGCCATGGGAGTATGGGGTAAGATATCTTTTCTGCTTTTAATGTGTTTTTTTCTTCAAATAAATACATAAAATTTATTTAAAGGAAAAAAAAGAATTTTGTAACATACAATGATCATCTAAATTAGGACTAATTAGTACATGGGCAATGCATCCTAGCACTATTGTGAATGTTGTTGTCATAATATCATAAATGCATGTAAATCATTGAAATTTTCATGTACTCTTTTTATATTTCATATACTTATTTCAATTTCAATTTACATATTCTATTTTTTAAATATTTTATATTTTATTGATTAAAACTTTTGCCTATTAAAAAGGATTTTAAAAGAACACCACCCAAAAATAAATTAAAAGTAAGCAATGACTTATATTTATTTGTTTTAATGCATATTTTAGGTCATTCATTATTAGTTTTTCTTCTACAAATACATCTCAAATAAACTAAATGGCAAGAAATTCTTGGTCTAAATCTTAATCCATATAGTTCAATTTCCAAGTTATATATATATATCTGTGTGTTTTTTAAAGAGGAATATGGTTGAAAGAGTAAATAAAATCCTTGATTAAGACTTGGATTAGTTTAGAATTTGTTAAAAAAAAATAAAATTACTTTAAAATTTAAAAATAATATATATATATATATATATATATATATATATAATATATAACACATAAAAATCTCTAAATATATATATATATATATAAAATTTAGAGATTTTTATGCGTTTTGCATTTCTTGAAATGTTTTTATTTACAAAAAATAACTTTAAATAAAAAAAATAAAGATTTTAAAATTTTATACAATTGGAGAAAATATTATACATTTTCAAAATTTAGGGAAAACTGCACTATAGAATATTATAGTTTTAAACATCAATGCTTATTTTTACGATTCATGTAGCTAACTAAATACTTTTTTTTTAATATATGGGATTTTTTAAAATTCAATTTGATTATGGAAATTGACAATTTTATAAAAACTATTTTGCATTTATGAGCGTATAAATGAAAATAAATTCAAAATATAATTGATAATAGCAAGTGTATTGTAGAATATTATTTTTTATCATATGCCATATTTTATATAGGCCTGTAGTATATAAATTGTAGGCCAAGTTAACAAAAATATAATTATATCCTTTTTCCCCTGTGGTAGATTAAAAAAAAAAAAAAAAAAAAAAATTGCATAAAAAAACTTGTAGTAGCTAAGCAATAAATAGAATGAACTATAATTAAATGTTATTGGATATGTTAGAAAAGAAGAATTTTTTGAAGCATTTTATTTTTCTATCATTGTATTAATTCATAATATTTATTTATATAAAAAATATATTTGATGACAGATAATTATGTAGTAAATAATCTGTATGTAAGCATATAAACAATGATAAGTTCTGAATTAGATAATTTATTATCATGATGCAATTTGAAAGAATTGTTAAAAATCAGATAATTTGATAAAATAATCACAAAACATTATGTAATGAAGATATTATATTGAAAGTGTTTTTAAAAAATTCTGAAAAAAATACCTTTGTTTGTTTATATTATTGAATAGAATAGAATAGATAAAGAAATCCTTCAAGCTTAAATTGAATAAATACCGATTTCAATGCTGGCAAAGTTATTTCTGTATATTGTGAAACTGCTTATCAATCATTACTTGGTTTTTATTCTCAAATATAAAAATCTAGAATATTTACTTAAAAACATTTTTTTAAAAGTCTTGTTTTTCATAGATATATAGTTCATATATATATATATATATATAAATTATATCCTTAATTAGAAGTTTTTAAATTACTTACTAACTTTGTTAATTTCTATCGACGTGGAAGATTTAAATACTATTTTTTTTTATTTTAAATCATTCAATTGATCCCTTATTTAATTAATCAATTTAACTTTATATAACCAAACCACTCTGTCAAATATTATTTTATTTCTAAATTATTTCAGTGTAATGCCTTGCATTATCCATATCATCAACTAGACTTGTGCCTTTTTGATTTCTTGTGAAATAAAAAGGAAAGAAACTTTTACACTGTAAAACTAAATTCTGTTTTCATTTATTATAGTATATACTTTTTTTACAAAGGAAGCCACATCATGTTCAAAGAAAGACCAGATTATTAAACACATATTATTTTATTTTCGTCAGTGAATTATTATATGCATTTATAAAAGGCTTGTTTCTAGTATTGTAATGAATTTTTATTTTTTAACTATTAATAAAGGATTATTTCTCTTATATGCAGTCTTTTATTATTATAGATAATTTATTTTTTTCAATGTCATTGATAATATTGTGATCTTTTAATAATATGACTTTGTTTATTTTCATTAATACTTTTAACCAATACTATTTCATTAAAATATTTTTTTAAATTACCCTTCTTAAGGATAAAGAAAATAAATTAAATGTATATTTATTTTCAAACTGAAGTGATATTTTTAACGTGAATTTTTTATTTTCAGTATTGTTGACATTTAACATTTAAAACCAAAAGGGTAAAAAAAAAAATGAATGAATGAATGAATGAAGAAGAATAGAAAATCATTTTAAAACTGCTCTTAATATATTAATATTGATAGATGTGAGAAAGATCTTTATTTAATTGATAATATTTTTTCTGTAACAGAGAGAAATAAATTATTTAAATTTTATTATAGTATTGCTTACATTTGTTCTCATATTTGAAATAATATTAAAAATTATTTCTATTGTATATGCATTGAAATTATATATATAAATAATTTTATTAAGTGTAAAATTTTTTAAAAGTTTGTTATTCAATATTAGTATTCCATAGAGAATGCACATGCTTTAAAAATATAAAGAATAATAAATAATTTATATTATAATAATATATTGTATTTATGTAAATTTTAATAATTTCTTTTTTATAGGTACATTTTTAGTTACTACCCTAGTTTATTGGATTATTGGGTTATGTTATACATTTATTGATCTGACTGGTAAACCAGCATTTACACTGAAGTACAAGATACAAGATACTAATTCTTATCCGGTATGGTATTATGTCTTGAATATAGACTGCAATTTTTAAACTGAATTTTTTAAAATTTATTTTCCATTAGTGTCAAGTTTTTTAACAATGTTAATTTTTTTTTTTTTTTATTTGCTGATAGAAAAATAAATAACGAAAGAAAATTTTGGACCATTATATTTATTATTTTCTTTTTCTGTTCTTACGTCAAAAATTGCTTTTTTGGGTAGTAGAATATTTAAAGTTAAAAAATATTTTTTAAAACTGAAGAGTTTTTTTTTTTTTTTTTTCAATCATAGAAAATGTAAAAATTTTTTTAATACTTAAGCTGTTTAATATGCTTTTATTTTATTGATGATTTTAGACTTTATAGTTTTTAAAGTTAGATATTTGTCACAATATAGTAAACATATTTAATTAAACTTATCGCTATCTTATCAAAATTTGAATTTAATTTTGCATTTTTTTAATGATGCCTAAAATATTTTTTAGCAGTAATGTTTAACTAAATAATAAGTGAAAAAAATATCTTTAGGTGTCTTTAAGTCAAGTCCTGAGTGTGGTGAAACAAGTAATTATTAATCAACTTTTGATTGGGATTCCCTTTGGAATCCTTGCTTATTATCTGATGGTATGGAGAGGTTACGATTCGGGAAGAACTCTTCCCACTTTCCAGTGGGTTTTATTCGAGCTTATATTCTGTGTTCTTATGGAAGAAGCTGGATTTTACTATTCTCACAGGTTTGTCAAACTTTCAATATTAATTGTTTAAAAATATAAGTTGAAGTAGACATCTAAATTTATATATATAAAAAATTAAATTAGGTGAGATTTAACCAAAATTACAATTTTTTATTTTCAGAAATCTTTCTTTTTAAATGATTTAATATATTTCATGCATTTAATTTTCATTATTTAATACTTTAATGACAAGATTGAGAAAAAAATATTCCCTATTCTGTTAAATAGACTGTGTGTGTGTATTAGGAAGAATAAATTACTATTTCTTTTTAATGTAATTTACATTTTCTTGGGAGGAAATGAATTCTTGTCAACTGTAGAAAGTGGCCTACTTCATTAAAAAAAATTATATTTCAAATTGTTCTAAGGAGACACCAAAAATTTTATTTTGCAAGTCACTTTCTGTTTTCTAATGTATGTATTGAAATTATGATTCTTCTTCAATTAAAAAGAAAATCAACATTTAACATATATTGCTGCTTAAAATTTGCAATATAATTTTGTTACGTAACAATAAATTTCGTCTTTATTATAAATTTTACTAGTCTTTTACAGTGTGTTTTATTTATAATTTTTTTTTTGAGAAGTAATAAAAATTGTAATTCATATATAACATAAGTTCTATTTAAAACAATAACTGTAATCATGCTAAAATATTTATTTTGAAAACTTTTAAATGTTAATGCATTCTTACTTTTTGTTTTTTTTTTCATTGATACAAATTTTCTTTTTTAATTTAATATTTTTAAATAATTCATTAATTTGAAATTGAACTCTCCTATAACCACATGAATGAATCACATATTTTTCAGTTGTTTCATTCATTCATTCATTCCCTGAAGCATATTTTTTGTTCCTTAATAATTTGCCTAAAATTGGGTTGAAATATGTGTTTTGTGAACTTTCTCTCTAGAGCAGTGGTCTCCAAAATAGTGTATGCAAAGGGATACTTGGGGGAGGGGGGGGAGAAGAGTACAACAAAGATGTGAACTCTCATAAATTAGAACTAGATCTTTGAATTGCAGGGGGCATTTAATAAGATTTTCCCCGCTATTACTAAACAAACGTGATTAAATTGTTTACATTATATTCTAATTAAAAATTTAAATTTGCAATTTAACCTAAATATAAGCATACTGTTTAAAATGAATAAGTAATAATTTAATTTTTGACTACACACACAACATTATATTATATTACTTTTGAAGTACTACCTTTAATTATTTTCCTTAATATGATCAGAAAAGTTTGGAAATCTCTGCTCGAGACTAATAGGAATTTGTACAACAATTTTTATTTTTGTACTTATAAATATTAAGTTTTTCATTTTATTTAATTGTGTAACATTTATTTTCAGACTTCTACATCACCCTCGACTATATAAATACATCCATAAGCGTCACCATGAGTGGACCTCTCCAATTGCAATTACTGCAATTTACTGTCATCCAGTAGAGCACATCTTTTCCAATCTGCTGCCTCCATTGCTGGGACCTCTCATACTTGGAAGTCATACAGCTACTTCCTGGCTGTGGTTTTCAATTGCTATATTGTCAACTCTCAATGCTCATTCTGGTTTTCATTTTCCCTTCTTTCCTTCTCCTGAAGCACACGATTTTCACCATTTAAAGTAAGTTCAAAATTTTATTTACTTTTAGTAATGAGTATAGCTCAACCATCGATCGTGTGGAAAATTGAAAAGTGGCCAAATCAGATGGATGCAAAAAGGACAGTGTCATAGGCGAGGGAATGTCATTTGGGAAAGATTTTAAGTGCAATCAAAATCATTAAAATTTTAAATTCACATATTAAAAGAAAATCTAGATGAAAAATACTCCATACTAATCATTATTTTTGTTTTTAATTGGCTTTGTTCTGTATCTCTAACTAGCACCCCTAATCTGTAATCCATTTGACCAATTCATTTTAATTTTTTCCATTAAATTATATGTTTACATTCCACATGATCTATGATTGGATTATATTTCTGTCGTTTCTGGAACAAAAAAGAAGCAAATAAATATACCATTTGTTAAAATAAAATTTTTTAAAAAATTGTAGAAAAGCAAGTTTAATTGTTGAATCTGAACATTTGCAGCTTAAAATATTTAGATTATTATAATTTAAATTGTTGAATTATTTGCTGTGCTTCATTGATCATGTAAAAAAAAAAAAATTCATTATTTGTTGAAGTATTAGTTAAATTATAATGTTCTTAATTTATTTTTATTATTTTAATATTTTTTTACACACTAAGAAGTATTTTAAATTGTGTCATTAAAATATTATTTTGAGAATATCTGAAAAAAAGTGAAATTGTAACTTAGCATATTAATTGGAATAAAATTGAAATAAAGATGCAATTATCACTAATATCATGTATGAGCATGATGTTGTCCTGGTTAGGGGTTCGTGGCACAATCCAAGAAGTGCAACAAGCAAATAAAGTGATATTCCAAATTTGTAAATTTTTGCTGAAAAATGGTAATTTGGGCCCCTTAACTCCTGAAATGATTCATGAATAATGTTAATCCTCAGGAATTTTCTGGAGAATTTAGCTTTTTGCTTGAAGTGTTTTGTAGTATGGGTTTGAAGCACTTTTCACGTTTTGGATTGGGATTTTAAACATTTGTATATTCAATGGCTGTAAGTACTCATAGTGTGTTGATAAATTCCTCCTTCTTGAAGTTTCATATTTATCACTTTTGGCATTTTCCCATGCCTATTGAGCTGTAAAGTGCTTTTTGTATTTTCTTTATTTATGCCTAGAATATTCAAACTTTTATATATTCTTTTGACTATTGAATGTTATAGTGTTTCTTGTAGATTTGGAAATATTTCCAATTTCTCCATTTATGCCTAGAATTTTCAAACTTTGATATATTCTTTTGGGTATTGTACGTGATTATGTTTCTTGTAGAATTTGGAATACTTCATTCTTCATTTACGACAGCATTTATCTTACTTTTGTATATTCTTTTAGAGTTCCTTGAACAATTCATTCTTCATGAAATTCTTCATCTATTCAACATTGCTATATTTATATGGCTATTTGAATTTTGCCATTATTATATTCCAATCAATTGTTTCATATATCTCATGCATTATTAAACATTTGCATATTTCTGAGTTTATTCATCTGTTCTCCAAAATTCACACATAAGTTGAAACTTGCCGAGCAGATTTCAGTTTTTTTTTTCATTAAGTTGTCATAATTGCATTTTAAACAAGTCTTGGTTCTGATGTTTGTTTCTGAAAGCTGAAATAAAAGAAAAAAGTGCACAGTGGAAAAAGGGAGATACTATAAAATAAAAATAAATTAAGTGTCTAAGTGGGAAAAAATGGATAATGTAATTTTTTTCATTTGAAAGAAAATGGGTTTGCTTATTTTGACAAAATGTTTTTCATAATCAATTGAATATTTTTTTACCCAACTGTGCATACTATTTGCATCAATATTAAAATAATAATAATAAAGTATCTTATCTTAACTATTTATATGGTTAATTTTGGGTACAAAATAAATTTTGTTCACTTTGACTTTTAAATTATTTCTTTTGTCTTATCACTTCTTTTCTTATTAAGTTCTTTTTCAAAAATAACCTTAATTTCATGCAATATCTTGCCTTTATTTTGTTTGTTTACCGTTAGCATTACAATTTTGAATTTTTTTACAGTGCAGTTTATCACGTAAACTGTGGAAAAATATTGGAATGTCATTGTTAAAAACTCTTATTTTTCATCACATTATTTAATAGTTATGATAATATTTCAGATTTATTCTAATTTACTAGGCCTGGTGTACCCTCATCATAAGAGCTTTTCATTAAATAAGCGAGGGGTATCTGTTCTTTTTAGAGTTAATTAATCAGGATAAGTTTGGTTATAAATATGTTCATTTCAACAAGTCAAAAACACAATAATACACAGATGAAATGTGTAAGAAGTTTTAAAAAATGTAAAGAAAATTTACAAATTCAAAATTTGTTTCAATATATTTTATATTTTCAAATAATATAATTTTTGCAAGGATTATTCTTTGAAAGTTATTAGATAAATAAACTACATCCATAAATATATGGATACTATGGTGAATGGATTTTTAATTTTTCTTTTCTCCTTTTTAAATTTTTAATTTCTCAGTCAGAGAAATTTTTGGGATAATTGTAAACTATTTTGAAACCTTTTTTGCATTGCCAGAGCTATGCTTTGTACAGCTTTTTTCCCCTTGTTTTTCAATTATAAATTTCTCTTCCTTTTTTTGCAATCATATAGATTAACTCTTGATTCTTCAAAGGACATAATGAATTTCCATTTATTTCCTATTAAATTGTTCAAAAATTCTAACATTTTCTGTATTTAGTCTCATGCCTTGATAAAAGACAGTGAAATGGCATATTTTTTTAGCTTCTTTTAGCTGAACATCTTTATTATTTTTCAGTTTTACTCCTGTAGTTGTTGTGAATGTGTTAGTTTAGACAACTAATCTATGCTAATAAAGACTTTGCAATTGATTTCTGTTGCAAAGATATTCTAATGTTTAAAAATATTGAATTAAGAAAAAGCAAATAAATACTTTTTGTGTATTTGTTTGATACATTAGGAAATAAGAGTATTTATCTTCAGAAAGTACGAGAACAAATCCCTACATTTCAAATTTTATTTTTTTGGGAATAAGTTTGAAGTAGTAAATAATTTTTCTCATTTCGAAAGTGATAGACTTTAAAAGCTTCATTCCGTATTGTATTTACTTAAAAGAAAATTTTTTTTTAAATCAAAATTGCTGTTAAAATATGGTAATACCCTCTATATTTCAATAATCCTTCAAATATTTTTAAATATTTTACTTATTGTAATAAATCATGTATATAATTGTTTCATTTATTTTGTTCAAATTTTTGTTGCTATATTTATTTCATTCATTTTCATATATTTCTATTCTTTGCTAGTGACAGAATATGGATTTATATGGAATTTATTTGTAACGAATTTTGAACTAAAGAAATTAATGTGAAATTCTTTTCGATTATTTTTATTGCTTAAATAATGTAGGAAATTTGTATTTTAAATCTGAATCCTTTATTTAGAAAAATATAAAAATGACAGAAAATTATATTGTGATTTAGTAAAAGAATAGAAATTTATTGTACTTATTTAAAAATCACTTTAGATTTTGTAAGATTTGTAATACAGTAATGTTTCTTTAATCAAGCATTTGATAGTTCGAACATTCTATAATCTGGCATCAATCAAGCCTTCATTTTTGTATGGATTTGGGCATTTGTTGTTCTTAATTACCAGATAACTACACATTACTTCTCACATTCAACATATATTTATATTGTGTGCATGAATTAAGATTGTATGTCAACACATTAAATACGATCATATTTTAATTATTTAAATTTTTATCTAGAGTGATTTATGTTTTATATTAAAACTATATTGATGCTCAATAATCCATCTTGGCAGTAGTCATGAAAATGCCAAATTAAAGAGAAGTTATTGTACTATAACCAAAAACCTTTTACTAAGCAATTTTATGATTTTCATTATGCAATAACTCATGCTAAAATAATCATAAGTTTCAAAATTACTTTTTTACAGATTCAACCAAAATTTTGGCGTCTTGGGAGTTTTGGATCGCTTACACGGTACAGACTCACTGTTTCGCAACAGCAAAGTATATCAACGCCATATTATGTTACTCAGTCTAGTGCCTCTTAAACAACTGTATCCTGATGATCCAAAGAAAAAGTAAACACTCTTCAAAGAAAATTAACATATAAAAATTTTTTTAGTGAGTTTCGATCTATAATATTGTGCCTAACATATATTCAATTCTGATGGTACACTCCAAGTGTGAGAATATAGTTTGCAATCAGATTGCCTCTTCCTCCTTTGCAGTCTATCATATCACTTATAGATAACAAGCTTTTGTTTTACATATTTAGAAACATCTATAGTTGGATATAATCCAACCACTGATCGTGTAGAAAATATGCAAGAATCCAAGTAGGATGAATTAGAAAGAGATGCTTAATATGGAAGGAAATGTCATTTAAGAGGGAATTTAATTAATAAGCATTGAAATTTTAGATAACACAATATTAAAACAAAAAGCAGATGAAAAATTTCTCACAAACTAATTAAGACTCTACTACTTAAGCAGTTCTGACTAACATCCCTGACATGTCATCGATTCGTCAGTTTCTGCCGTTAAAATGGTTATTTACCATTCCATGCGATCCGTGGTCGGACTATGCTTTTGTCTTTCCTAAAGTTGTGTGCACAAATATTGATGAGTGTTGTCAATAAATATATAGTGTAAAATAAGATCGATTTCTTTAAAGTCATAAAATATTTCTGTCGATAGGTGCTTGTGGGTCAGTAGATAAACAATGGATTAAATATTTAGATGCAAAACACTTTTATGCATCTTTTTCTTTAATTGCTTATGAATAAATTTGTATATGTGCTTTTCGAATTTGTGGAATTAAATTATTATATTTAAAAGTTTATTTGCTGAAATTTTTTTTCTACTAAGTTTTTTTTTTTTTTTATATGTTTATTTCTATATTTTCTTGGATTATTTTCATTTTGATATTTTCAATTGCTGATTGTTACTATTATGAAGCCAATGAAGTTTTAATTCAAATTTATTTTTATTTTTAAAATGTTACATTTTAAAGAATTTTATTGGTATTAAAATCTATTCCATATTCTATCATTCTCTAGTTAGTTAATTCAGAATAATATTGTTCTTTTCATTTTATGGAGCAGTATATGTATTTAATATAAAATCCTTTATATTTAAATGCAGTAAATTATTCCAAATGTTTGAAACAATTTTATTAGTTATGCCTTTTTTTCTGTATTATATTCATTTGCATATTTTTTTATCCCATAGCCATCAACTTATAAAAAGTTTCATTTCTTTCGTAAATGGGAAACCCTTAAAAATTTTGATTTAATTTTTTTCTAATTTTTCTTATTGTAGTTATCTATTTAACTTAAAAATTTATTTTAGCAACTGCTTAAATTTATTTGACCTTATCATCAAATGCATGAGCTAAAAAGGGAGAAAGAAAAAATACTCTTGCAGCAGTTATAGTCAGTTCAGTTATCAGTTTAATACAATACAATACACATACAATATTGTCTTTGGTAATAATATGTAACTGCCTCTCCATTATACAATATAATTTTCTTACAATAAGAAAAAGCTATTTTTTAATAACATTCTTATTATTTCTTGATATTATTTTTTTTATCTTGGTTAGTGATAATTTTCTAGATTATTTTCAAGCACTAAAGCTCTTGCTTCAATATATTCCAGTCAATTTTTTTACCAAAAATGTCTTTAATGTCTTTATTTCACCTTCTTTTTTATTCCTAAGAAAAGAAGAAATCTTCAGCCTTATAGAAATAAATTTGAAGAAATAATTTCATTTTTATTGTTGTTTTTGTTATATTAAATATGTGAATATCCATGTTCCTTTTAATTTCTGAAGTCTCTTTATTCATACAAATAATTAATAATAATTTTTAGCTATTGCAAATGGAGTTGTATATTAAGGGCTATCTTGTATAACATTATATTACTATATGATGCTTTTTAGTATATATTTGTGATAATTTAAAAAACAAATTCAAATTGTTGCTCAAACATTCTTGTTTAACAAAGATACTTTTAACGGATATCAATTTATTATGTATGTATAAAACAGGAATTTTTATGATAATATTTATTTTTTAAAGAATATATTGTAGAAAACTTATTTTGTTATTTCTAAAAATACAGTAATTAAATTTCATAAAAGAAATGTCTTTTAGAATCTTTAAACAAGCCAAAAAATGTGTTTTGTTTATTTTTAATTGAATCTGGTCTTAAATAAATAACTTATTTACCTAAAAAAAATTAGTTAATTGTTTTAAAGATTCTAAATTGAATCTGGTCTTAAATAAATAACTTATTTACCTAAAAAATTAGTTAATTGTTTTAAAGATTCTAAAATGCATTTTTTTATAAAATTTAATTACTGTACATTTTAGAAATACCAAAATGGGTTTTCTACAATATGTCCTTTAAAAATAAATATTACCATAAAAATTCTTGTATTATAATTTTTTTACGAGTCTAAAATCAATTATATATTTGTTTATCAGATATGAATTATTTATCACCTACTATGAATATGAAGAATTTATATAATTCAAATAGAAAAATTTCACCTACTATGGAATTTATATAATTCTTTAGCTTCTAAAGAAATGAAATTCAACTAACTATTTAAAAAATTGGTGAAATATCCAGATTTTTAAAAATTAAAAAGTGTACCCCTTTCTATTTAAGTAATAATATTAAATATATATAAATTTCAAATACTTTTATTAAAATAATTAAATTGAATGTAAGGTATATTATTTTTTATTGTTTGACTAAAAAGGATTAAGTGATATAAAATTTTATCATGGTTTATTCTGGTTGAATTATTCTTATTTTATACATTTAAAATACATAGTGATTATTTCTAAAGTCATTTTGAAATTTTATTTTGTTCTGTGATAAATGGATGAGCTTCAGATGCTGTATATTAGCTAACTTGAAAGTATTATATGATGAATTTGTATTGCATGTGATACTTTATAAGTGTACGTTTATAAATCTAAAGCTGTTGCACACAGGAATCACATGTTGGGTCTTTTCATAGTTTATTAAGCTTCATTGTATGTTTAATTACACATTTTAAAAAACTTAGGAATTATTATTTATTAATATAGTATGAACACCCATCGTGTGGAAAATTGGTAAGCATCCACTTCGGCCGGATTAAAAATAAAGTGGTGTCATAGGGAAGAAAGTGCCATTTAAGAAGGATTTTAATTGCAGCAAAAATAAATATTATTTTTTGTCATTAAAATTTTAGATTACACAATATTAAAAGTAAAGCAAGATGAAAAAATTATTCATTAACTGTGATAGGATTTCCTTTTAGAGTACATTTATATCTGACTAGCATCCCTAACAAGTATTCGATTCTTCCTTTTCCACCATTAAATTAGATATTTTTTGTTTCATGTGGTCCAATGGTGACTATAATTTTTAAAACTCATTGAAACAGTAATTCTTTTACTGTTTCAAATATATTTCATATTTGGAAACTTTTACACTTAGTCAATGCATATTATAATATTGCATTAAATTAAACTTTTTAACAGCATTCTTAATCCTACAGTTTAATTTATCATTCTATTTATGTTGAATTAAAAGGATTTATTTTTAAAATATTAGTTCCAAATTGTTATATCAATGATTACTTGCTATGAAAAGTAATACAATAATTTTATATGCGATTTATATAGTCTAAGTGCAATTCTGAATTAAATTTTAGAATCAATTGTGTGGGAAAATTGGCAAATGGCCAAATTCAAAAAGAAAGGCGTCATAGGGGCAGAAATGATATTTAGAAGGGATTTTGATTTCAGTAAAAATAATTTAAATTTTTAATAATTAAAATTTTAGAGTACATAAAACTAAAAGAAAAGCATTTCATATTCTAAGTATTAAACTTTTTGCTTTCAAAACAGCTTTGCACTATGTGTAACTGACTAACATCTTTCACAAGTAATAGATTCATCCATTTCCGCTTTAAAAACCGGATGTTTATCATTCCATGCGATCTGTGGTTCGACTATAGGTAATTAAAAATATCTGAGCTTGTTTATTTATTTATTATTATTTTTTTTAATGCTATGCTACTATATTTCTGGCTGAAACAAGTGAATGTTTGTGTATTATAAAATTTTGTAATCATTTTTTCTTTTTGTTTTATAGGTTTTACTTATGAGAAATATTAATTTAAAAATTGCATCACTATGGATTTAATACAGTTTTGTGTATTGTTTATATGTGATAATTCATAAAGGGCATTAACTTTTTTTGGTTATAATTTCATATTTATTGATAAATTTTTTTTTAATTGTTTTATATTTTACCCTGATATTTTTTGAACATTTTTAATGTTTAAATTTATTATTTGCAAATGCAAAACAAAAAGTAAATTTAAAACTTAGTTCTTTATCTGTTTGGAGAATTTCTTTTAAAACACAGCTTCAGTTGAGAAAAAAATTTCTTCTGTTTTTTTTATTTATTTATTTTTATCATATAAGTAGCAAATTAAAAAAAAAAAAAAAAAAAAATTTTTTTATCATTGTTATGTTACGATAAAAAAAAAAAATCGAGGTATTTGCCATGAACACAATTTTGATATCTTTTATTAATTATAATTGTCTGTTTGGTTGACTTTTTTTTATTTTAAGAAATAAAAAAATATGTATTGTAAGACTTAATTTATGGAGACATTAATTTATAAATTAAATCTGTTATTTGCAAAATGTCATTTAAAATTATATACTTTTTGTGCTATTAATAATATTTCGTTTCTTTCATGCATCTTAATCTTTATATGAATTTCATATTTTGTACATCTTCTCAAAATGTGCCATTTTGCATCCATTTAAACTTTTTGTTTTTATGATTTTATATTATAACAATGTGTTTTATATTGTTTTTGTTAATATTGATTATTAAAAGGAGTAATAATTATAGATTAGTATTATTTGAAATAAAGTTTTCTATTCAAAAAATTGTCTCTCCATATTTCTGTTTTCTTTGTACCATTTAAATATGCATGATATAGTTCATCAAAAATCATTTTGATAAAAATATTTGTAATAAATAATTTTTTTTTTGTTTATATTTTTTTTATATATTTTATTTTTATAAATTTTATTTCTGTACAAGGTATATTTCAAGTCAATTTTGGTAGGGTCAAAAAACAGGACATTAGTTCATAATTTAAAGTAGCAAATCACCAAGTTTAATCTGAACTGAAACCTCATACATTTTTGTATTGTTGGCATAATTATTATTAGTTCTTTTACATTTATTGGATATAAAATTTATATTAAAAACGATATTAAAAACGATATAAAATCTATATTAAAAACAATGTTAATTGCAATTGCAAAACATCTACTAATGATCAAAAATAAAAACGATTGATGCGATACAAAGCAAAAAGTATCAAAATGATTCAGACATGAAGGAAATATAGATAGACAAATCTCTTGCTTCATACTATTGTGCCCAAAAAGTAAGACCAACCATTATTATTTTTTTTTTTTTCAAAAACTATTTATTCTTCCAAATTTATCTCATCACCTTCAAAGTAATCTCCTCCGGTCACAATGCACTTATGCCAACTTTTTTTTTTTTTCCAATCCTCAATGCATGCTAAAAAGTCATCGGCAGGGATGGCCTTCAAAGCGCGCGCCGATTCACGTTGAATCTCTTTAATCGACTCAAAACAGTGTCCCCGAAGTGGTCTTTTGAGTTTAGGGAATAGCCAGAAGTAGCACGATGCTAAATCAGGTGATTACGGTGGTTGTGGAACGATATTGGTTTCATTTTCGGCGAAAAATCAGGAAGAACCAATGCAGTATGAGCTGGCGCATTCAATGTTTTCGGTACCAATCCAGATTTGACGCGTTTGAGGCCAAAACATCTTTTAAAATTGAATTTTGAAATTCCAACATCATCAGCAAGGTCTCTAATTGTAAAAGCGACGGTTTGCAAGCACCAAATCTTTAATGTTTTGGACGTGAGCTTCGTCGGTTGAGGTGGAGGGTCGACCAGAGGTCTCTTCGTCTTCAACACGTTCTGTGCCATCTTTGAACTGTTTATACCACTTCTAAACATTTTTTTCCGATATAAGAATGTTCACCGAATGCCTTCTGCAGTATTCTATACGTCGCGCAAAGCCAAGTGTAACTCAAACACTAATGAATATTTTGATGTGAAATTTCACACAGATGTCAAGGACAGTGCTAGCAAAACTAAACTAAACTAAAAAAAAAAAAAAATCCCATAAGCCTCGGAATTTTAAAATGAAAATTGGTGTTACTTTTTGGACGCAGTAGTATAATAATAATAATATGATTAATAGAAAATGTAGTTAAAGAGCAATTGAATCATAAAGAAATAACAGCTATTTTTGTGATTTTTGTGAATTAATTGAGTTATTAATCCTAATAATTTTAACCCTTTCTAAAATATTAATAATTTTTCAGGAGTTGAAATTAATATATTTATCTTCGTGTGCATTTTTAAGGGGGAGACGGCTTTTAATAAAAATAATGGTGCAGAGAAGGCATAAGGAAGAAAAGATAAAAATAATTGCATGTCATCTAGGTAGGTCATAAATATGTTAACAAATAAAGCATTGCTTAACCCGTTTTTTGACCAATTTTTAATAGTTTTAAGTTGTCATATTTATAACATTTTTATTTACTATGTTTTAAAAATGTGGTAGGTTGATATATGGATATACTATAGAAAAGAAAGCACCGGTCTAATATGACTGTAGAGCGTTGGCCGTAGGGTTGATAACCCTACGCCATATGATATCTCTAAGTAAACATATAATGTTCTGAAATATATAACCATATTATTGGAAAAACGCACGACAATAATGTGAATTATGTATGAAAATCAATAATATTATGCATATTATGAAAAACTAAATTATATTGCTTACAGGTGAATAAAATAGTGAACAGTTTTAATGATCACATTAACATTTTAAAATATAATTTAAAAAAAACCCATTTTATTACCGGTAAAATTTAGTGCAAACAATTTCAAATTAATTCAAATGATACAGTTCTAATTTAAAGACAAAAATTACCCCACTCGCTTTAGTAAAAGGGGGCTGACAACCCTACTTTGTAAAAAAGAAAACATCTCCTGTCTCGAAATC
This sequence comes from Caerostris extrusa, assembly GCA_021605095.1. NCBI lineage: Eukaryota > Metazoa > Arthropoda > Arachnida > Araneae > Araneidae > Caerostris > Caerostris extrusa. Next base: position 2,891 of record BPLR01020234.1, on the reverse strand, counting down.
TGCCAGTAGACAGATGGTCTTGGCCCACCTTGGGACTGTTGCGCCAATGAAGAAGATATAAAAGTATACTATTTTAATAACTTTTCTGTTCTACGTAGAAACTGGGTATTTTGTTTTCCCTCTTTTCTGAGAAAGGGTGGCAAGACAAATTAGTTTGGAAACCACTGATCAGTTTTTTAAAGTATATACTACTGTGTACAAAAAGTAAGACCAGTTTTCAATTCAAATTTCCCGAGGCTTAATGGAATTTCATGTTTTTCTTTTTAGGTTGTTGGCACTATCCCCGACATCTCGCGTGAAACTCCACGTCAAAATATTCATTAGATGTTTGAGTTAAGCTTGGCTTTGTGAGACGCTAAAACTGATTCCGGCGATTTTTGAAATGTTTCTTCAATCGACTCAAAATGTTGTCCCCGGAAAGGTCTTCTAAGTTCAGGGAATAGCCAGAAGTAGCACAATGCTAAATCAGATGAATACGGTGGTTGTGCAACGATATGGGTTTCATTTTTGGAGAAAAAATTAAGCAAGAATCAGTGCAGTGTGAGCTGGCGCATTCAGTGTTTTCGGTACCAATCGAGATTTGACGTGTTTGAGGCCAAAACATTTTTTAAAATGGAATTTTGAAATTCCAACATCATCAGCAAGGTCTCTAATTGTAAATCGACCGTTTGCAAGCACCCAATCTTTAATTTTTTGGACGTGAGCTTCGTCGGTTGAGGTTGGTGGTCGACCAGATGGCTCTTCTTCAACGCTTTCTCTGCCTTCTTTGAACTGTTCATACCACTTCTAAACATTTCTTTTCGATATAGGAATGCTCACCGAATGCCTTCTGCAACATTCTATACGTTTCCGCAAACAAAATTTAACTCAAGTTCTTTGCTCAATTAATTAAGACATTTCAAAAATCGCCCGAATGAGCTTTAGCATCTCACAAAACAAAGCGTAACTGAGGCACCAATGAATATTTTTACGTCAAACTTCACACAGATGTTAAGGACAGTGCCAACAACCTAAAAAAAGAAAAAAAATTAAAAAGTACTATATTTCCGGGAAATTTGAAGTGAAAACTGGTCTTACTTTTGGACACAGTAGTATATATTTTTACTCTTCCAATTACTTCATATATTACTTCAAAACGAATTACTTTTCTGTCGAAACCTTTTCTTTTAGTGAAGTTATTAACATTCGTTCTGAACTAACGGTTCATATTCGTTATCCGTTGGCGAATCTTGGTTCCTTTTCGGCAAAAGATACACAAATTTCCGCCAGAATAAAATCTCTTTCCAACGCAGGGTGACACTGTTGTTGACGACAGCTTTGAGAGTAGGATCCGCTTCGTGCAGAAGAGCGTCTTCATCCAGAACGATGAAGATCATCCTTCTGGAACTGTTTTCTATCGAACAAGACATGGATGCCTTCAGGAGTTGCATGCATTCTGAACTTCTTAATAACTGTCTAAAAATATAATGAGAAAATGTTTGTAATATTCATCAAGAAAAATAAATACTGACTTAAAAACAGTCTTTATCTAATGTAGTCACGACATCACGTTATGTAATTAATTTTATTTGTAGTACAAATCTGTCAATCATAATATTTAAAGCAAGAAACATTTGTCATGACCTGCTGATTTGATTTAAAAAAAAAAAAAAAAAGAAAACTAAAATCTGCTCATAGACCATGATCTGAGGAAGGGCCCATTCCAATGAGAAATGAGGGAATCTGACCCTCCCTCCGACGATTTTCTTAAAAGGAGATTTTTGGAGAAGTGTTTTTGTCGACAAGGAAGTTTGTTTTTCCTCTTTTTCTGTAAAGAGACTGAACAAGCCGAAGATTCAGCCTGTTTACAAAGTGAGCCCCTTGTTAACACTTCTTGTCAACTCGTGGTTTCGTGTATCACGCCGTGTGATAATTAAAGTCTGCCGTAGATCAAGTGCATTAGATTCGTCTTAGACTCGTGAACTGTACTTGTGAACCAAATTGTTATCTTTAATTTTTATTTCTTTATAAATAATAATTTGTAATAACCCAGAGTTATATATATATATATATATATATTAGTGTAAATAAAAGTTAAAATATTCCCATGAACCTAAAAGTGGCCCTGTTTTTGAAGCTATTATAAGTCTAGTATATGCCGAGACAAAATTAATTTTTGATTAAGATCTCAAAAATGGGCGCTTCAATCATTTTCTCGAACCAATCAGAAGGACAATCTAGCCTAAAGATTCATCGTGTCCATCCCAATCATAAACACGGGTGATTCATAAGTTCAAAGTGCTGTCTACGTAGATAGCTCCGACCACGAGATTTCGTTATAGCCTACCAATTAATAATTTTAATGCAAATCAACATGGCAGAAATCTCGACGGTAACCAACGACCTGGAGTCATTTTCATTTTGTTAGCATCTACTTTTTTCTACATTCAGACAAGTTTATCAAAGCTTTTTCACACCTAAATAATCATTTCTAAATCAATCTGCAGTTACAAATCTTTCAGTGTTTCGCAAAAACAGTCAAATTTAGTTGATCGGTGTTTTACAAATTCGATCTGTTAGTGTTTTCCCTAATTAAATCTGTCACATTTTTACAAATTTTATTTGTCAGTTATTGTGTGAAATTCAGTCTTTTACTTTTTGTAAAAACTGCCAAGCAAATAAAGAATATACTATCCAAAACCTCCAAAGCAAATAAAGAATATACTGTCAAAAATCGCCAAGCAAATAAAGAATATACTATCGAAAACCGCCAAGCAAATAAAGAATACAGTAGAACCTTTTAAGTCGAACCTCGATAAGTCGAAAGCCTTCACAACTCGAAAAATTTTTTTGTTCCCTTCCTTCAAGCCCCAAAACCTTCATTACTTGAAATTTCAACTCTCTATAAGTCG
>BPLR01020233.1:0-63214 GCA_021605095.1 Caerostris extrusa | reverse complement strand
CCAAGAGCTGCTAATGCGTTTTTTTTGTATTCAAAACTCAAGATTATGCTTATAAAATCCCTAATATTTAGGTAAAAACAAAGCCCTTTTAAAGTTGTTGCATTAAATATTTTTTTAATAAATATTAATCTAACAGTTATAGCTTTAACGACTTTAAAATTTCTTTTATGCTTTATAAAGTCATCATGTTTTGATAGCATGGATTTATTTGGGTGTTTGAGAGTCCCAATTGCAATAACTGGATTCATCATTTTTGTTCTCATCTAGGCACTCCTAAAAACAGTTTAAGTAAGACATTTCATTTAAAACATACATTGCATCAATTACATCGTTATTTCGATGTATTTTGTAGATTCACTTTGAATTAAAATATTATATTGGTATATTATTGGTATTATACGGGTATGTTGTAGAAAAAATTCATTCCTTGAATGAATACTACGGAAAGGGCCTGATGGCCAAATGACTAGTGGTCTGGCCTTTGGTGACGAAAAGTTCAAGTCCCGGCGGTGTCATAAATGTTTGTAATGGTTCGAATCCACTTTGCCGTAGGTCCTTGTCTAATATGATTGTTGGGAGTAGGGCTAAGTCAGACTTTTACCTATAGGTGCTCCATCACAACAGAAGCTGTACCTCTTTGCATGAGTCCACATAGGTTCTTGGATTTGGTCTAGGTGCTGCTGTCTACCAGTAGGATAAGAAACCACAAAGCTTTGGAATTGATTAAAAAAGTTTTTGTCCAAATAATGAATTTGCAGAACATCTAATGTTCTGTTAATTCATTATTTGGACAAATATGTTGTTATTTTATTAAATGCTAATGCATAGAAAATTTCTTTAATTTAATAGATTTTAGAATTAAAGCTTTTTATTTAACATTTGAAATAGATAAAAAAAAATTGATGCATTAACAGTGTGTTACATAATTTCCAATTTAAAGATGATATTATTTTATTCCGTTGTGTTTTTTCAACAAGAGCTTGGATAAGCTTCCTATTGTTTATTCAAACTGGTCACATTTTCAGATTGGATTTCGTTTTATTTTATGCATGAAGAAAAGATTTAATAAAGCTTTCCGAACAGTCTTCATAATATATATTTAATGTAAAAACTCATTCAAAATACTTTTATCTCTGGATATTTTGCAATCGAAAAGACGCTCACAGTATACACAATACGCACTTCACTTTATTGATGTTGCATTAAGAACCCCAAAAAGAAACGCCTCCAAAACATTTTCCAAACCTTGATCGTTCGGAATAGTTCTCCGAGAACTTTTAACAAAATGCAAAATCTCACCTTGGGTAAAAGCGAACAATTGACCCCAATGTTTATTTGATTGTGCTTTCTCGCCTCGTGGAAGTATCAAGATTGTCGTTCGAATTTCTGGAAGTAATCAGTGTTTGCTAAATGAATCTTTGCAGTGTTTAATGGAATCTTGAAACACGAAGGAATAAATGAGCCCGAACAAAGCGCTATTTAATTAAGACAGTGCAAGGTACACTCTCCAGGAAACGAAATGGAAAAAAATCGTTGCAGTATTGCTGAATTTTTTTTTTCTCACCATTTAATCTACTATTCTCTCTCTCTCTCTTTTAAACTTCCGATTGTTTCAGCCTAAAATTTTCTTTTAAGTGTTATTTTGGCTTTGCAATAATTGTGTTTACTAGATTCCTGAAAATGGTTACGGAAGAATGGCAGCAAAGTTATTCTTATTGCTTTTTTATTGATATAGCATGTTGTTCATTTTGTGTAAAAGAAAAAATTGTCTTATACGATTGGTAGTAATGTTTTTAATATATTTTAAGTATAAACAAAGTAATTTATTTCATTTTTTTAGACCTGAAATTCTAGAGATCCACATTATGCGATGATTTTAGATCTTATATATATATACACATATATATCATCATCATAAGCGCAACAGCCATGATGGGCCAAGGCCGTCTGCCTACTGGCAGATTTCGAGACGTTTTCATTTCACAGGGTTAGGGAATATCATCCCTACGACCAACACTCTACAGCCATATTAGACTTGGGCATACGATTTAAAGTGGATTAAAACCCCTACAAACATCATGGCACCACAAGAACTCGAACACTAAACGGGGCACTGAGGGCCAGAGCGTGCCACAGGTTTAGAGTTTGAGTTCTGGCGGTGGTTTGTTGGGGTTTTATAGGGGATATATATATATATTGGAACATGAAGAATATATTCGTTATATATAATTTTCTACAATGCATTTTATTGGCAGGACAACGTATGCCGGATTCTGCTAGTATATATATATATATATATAGTTCCAAATCTAAATAAAAGTACAACTCATTTACCTGTAATATAAATTACTTAACTTAAAAGAAAAAAGCTTAAAAAGTAATAAAATGATTTCGCTGATTACAATTTAGTCATTGGTTAGATATGTTAAGAATTTTAGGAAGTACAGTTATCTCACGTTAAGCTGAATTCCTTTTTTGTTAATTCCCTTAGTTTTATCATCTATCTTTCGAGTTAATAAGCGAGAAGATATTATCACTATGGAAGGATGCATACATTACAATTATTTACCTCTCACCATCTGATGCTTACTGAAATATGACAGCAGGTTTAGAAAAACATTTAAGAATGTATAAAAGTGATAATAAAAGTGGGGTTTCTATTTCATTTATATGAAGTTTTCTAATGTCAGTTCTTATAAGCGGAATTTAAAATAGGTTTAGGCTCTTTTATAGTAGTTCCACTAACCCAAACAAGTATATTAACTTATATATTATTTTAACTAATTTTGATATCTTTATTATATCCTATATAATATATAAAATGTAATAACTTTATTAACAATTTGTAATATTAGTAATTGATACAAATTCGAAATTCATTTAACATGTCTTCACAATAATTTCAAATTTAAAATGTATAAACGTTTTTGTAATTAATCAATGATTATTTTTAAGGAATTCATTTAAAAATTCAAAATATCGACCCTCATATATTACTGTTGTGCTAAATTCATCCATTTTTTAATTTAATTTTTTTTTTTTACAATGCATAAAAAAAGGCATACTTAAACATTTTCTTACCAAATAAACCCTCCAATTTGTTGATAGTTTTATGATGGTTGACAATCACTTAGTGTGTCAAAAGGATACCATAAATTATGTAAAGTCAAAGAGAATTCAATGGCTAGGATTCATAGAGAGAATTAACTGTAATTGTGGCACAAAGATTTTCAAGGGCCAAAAAAAAAAAAAAAAAAAAAAAAAAAAATGGATTGATGAAGTGGAAAAGGAACTGAAGAACCTAAAGTTTACAAATTGGAAAATCAAAGCTTTTATACAGAGTAGTCTTTAGAGTCATTGGACCATGGCCTCCCGAACGATACATGCACTGTAGTGCAGGGAGTTAATTAGTTGGTTTATGTGTCTGCGCTGTTTAGAAAGGTATATATGAGAGAAAAAAAATGCTTTTTGGGGAAAATTTTCAGTTATTACAGAAAGTCATCACATACAAGTGTCTCATTACAAATTACCGAGAAATTTCAAATATATTGCATAAATATAAATGCGAGCAATTACCGCCAAATCTACTCGTTTTTACAAAACAGTGACTAGATCCAGGATTAATATTTTCGATTCAAATGGTAGTTTCCGCCACTAATAGAATAGAACCCATATTACTAAGCCACGACTGGGACATTGTTTTAGTGAAAGTTTAGATAACAGAGTTTTGATATTGCGTATTTAAAAATACGGTATTTTTTTTTTTCCTAGCACGCATGCTCATTGGAAACATTATTACAGATACGCCTGCGCATTTCCTATGCGCATGCGCGCTAGGGAGAAAAAATACCTATTTTTAAAGTACGGTATGCAAACACTTTCTAATATGTGAGTTAAAAATCATAAAATTTTTAAAACAGCCGTATTAAAATCTATGAATTGTAATATAATCAATCCATTAATATATAAAAATTAATGGAAATTCACTTACAAAATATTGCTTGAATAAAATATTAGCGGAATCCCTCGAAGAAAAGGGTTAAGTAATAGCGAACCGAAAAACTTATTGTCGAGATCCTAGCATTATATCCGGATCTCTTTCTCTCTCCGTTAGTTCCTGTTGCCATCTGCCCCTCGGGCCACGATGGCTGATAAAGGGAAGGGTTGCTGCCAATATTGAGAGCAGGTTGAATCATTGACGAATTGTCGATCGCGATCCAGTTTGGACCACTTTCCCTTTGCTCCAAATAGAGTGTCAATGTACTGAAGTAGGAGAATCGGTTACATGCATCTTCGTGTCATCGGCCCCACCCTTAGCTCGACTCTCGAGGATTATGTGTGAAGATTGTTCCACTGATAAGTGGTTTTTCTTTTTTTGGATAGCAGCACTCTTCTTGGTTTTCAAGGACGTTGACATGGATGGCACTCACTACCTGCTTCCTTGAACTTTTTCTTCTTTTCTTTTTTCTTACTTTCATCCTCTCTCGTTCAGTGGGTTCGTTTTCGTTGGGTTTTCATTCTTTTCCCCCCTCTCTCCCTCTCATTCTCTGCTTAATGCCTTAAATGGTCAGGTGCTGATTATGGAAAATCCATTGTATGTGGATACCAGTAATTCGTTGGAAAGATTAGTTGGTTCTGAAATGGCAGTTCCAATAAAGTTAAATTTAGAAGACTGTCTTTGTAAAATGCACGTAGTTGTTGTTCTTTTTCTAAAAATATTTCTTAGAAGTTTGTAATTACATTTAAGAAGCCTCTAAACGTTCCTACACAAAAAAATGTTTCAATCCATTAAGTTACATGCCTTAAGTGGGTTACTTTTTGTCCTATAATAAACATGGTTTTACCAAAGACAAACCTGGCAAGTTTTACCAAGACTATACAGCGTAAGAAAATCTAACATTTAGTTCATTTTTTTGTGTGCATAAGTTTGATTTCTTTTATTCTTTTTAAATGAAAATATTGACATATTATATTGTCTTGAATAAGCCTGTTATGAATATGACAGAATATGATTCTTTATTTAAAATTAGAATATTGATATAATATTATATTATTCTGTAGAGGCTTGTTAAGAATGTCACTAAACATGATTCTTTATTTAAAAATTAAAACAGGATATTCTTTCAATGGCACTATCACTCCACGGTGGACCAAGCTCCAAGGTGGGCCTATTGGCAGATTTCGAATCATGGAATGTTTTCTTTTTACGGGATAGGTTTGTCAGCCCTACGCTCTATAGTCTTATTAGATCGGGAACTACACTTTAAAAAATGGATTCCGAACCACTACAATGACACCGCCGAGACTTGAGCCTCAGGCCTGTTCCACCGAGTGGCAGAGTGCTAGTCACTTGGACATTTGGCTCCGAAAAAGGATATTAAGAACTGATTATACAGTAAAATATTCATATATATTCATGTAAATATTAAATATGCCGATATTAGATGCTAATATGTTTGTGGTATTTAATTCATAATTAAAAATAATAATACAAAATATGTATTAATTAATATACAAAATAAGTATTAATTTGCTGCAAAATTGTAACAACTTTCCTCGGTATCTACTGTACATTTATTTTCATTCAGCAATAAAAAATGTAGTCAAAAAGCTCTATGGAGTGCCCTAAGTGTCCAATAATAAAGCCACACTGTTGTAATCCTATTTCCGGTAATAATAATTAAAACAACCTCAAAGAAAGTTAAGAAAAAGATGAGCTCCCTGCACTAAAGCGAGCAAAACTCTTTCGTGCTTTGAGCAGGAAACTCTACCTTCTTTTTATCTCGTGAAAATTGATAGTTTAGGTTTATTTTTTAATCGCGAACCCTACCTTCTTTGAATCTAGCCACCTGTTGCAAGGATCTTCTTCGAAGCATGCTTCCTTGGAGGAACCTGAGGGGAAGCATTCACAGTGGGGACTTAAGAAAAAAACCATTTTTTTTTTCAGGTAATAGGTGAAAGAAGAAAGTCATAAAAGCGTAAACGAAGGTGTATTGTAGAAAACTTATGTAAGGAATATTGCGAGAATTGCAATTGTAATTGAATTTTAGTATTATTGTATTTATAAAAATATATTTATTATTTCTTGTATAGTTTACTTTACTGTTTCGGGTACCTGCCATTCAAAATGTCTTAGTCAGAAAAATGTCTTCAGAATGACAACAGGTCTGATTTTCGGAAATGAAAATATTATTTACATTTTAAATAAAAACTACATTATTTACATTTTAAAATATTATTTACATTAGAAATAAAGGGTAATTATAAAGTAGCCAATGCACTGTCATAATTGCAGTCAAATTGTGTTAGATACATTTTATTGTAATTTACTTTATTGATTTATGCTATTCTGTTTTAAAATTATAATGTGTCTTTATCAAATGATTTATTGCTCTTCAAACCAATTGGTTGTCATCATGCCATCAACTAGAATGCCATTGTCTCCTGCTGATATAATGTACGTATGCAATCATCCGTGATGTATAAATGTATATTGTGATCAATACCTCAATCGCTCACTTTTAAGATACTAACTAATACTTTAGATACTTTAAGATACTGTTATTTGTTTTTCTCAGTTTCAACTTTTAAATCTTTCTGAAGTTTGGTTTGGTTTGTCGCTCTACGGTCACTTTATGCACACTTTGGGATAATTAGACCTTAAATCTTTTTGAGAGCAACAACAATATATTAACACCTTCTAAGAAATTATGCTCAAAAAAATTCATCTACTAAAATTTATACATGTATAATAAATAGATATGTCTTATTATTTTTAATAAACTTAAATTTTTGGAATTTAACCCAAAGAATATTTTAAAACTTTTAGTAAAATGAAAAGGATTAAGTTCTAACTTTCGTTTCATATAACACGAATTCGCATAACGTGCAAATTTTTAGTAACCTTAAAAGAGAGCTCGAGCACTATTTAGAGCTTCATGGCGGACCTACAGGCGACTTGAGGCGTGATAATCGGCGACCCGGATTCTGTGGCATCAGTATCACGATCGAAGATTATCGCAAGAAGTCAAGTGTGGTCGGTTCGCGTGTCGGCTGAGGATAGCCGTGCACTTGACCATTTCGCGGCAGATGTCGCCGTATCCGTCACATCTGTCGGAAATCTTTTGATGCCAAGTCACTGTCCACTGCCCTGGCACCCCCCACCTGCTTCCTTCTCCAACGGTACAGATCTTTTGCAGGAACCAGTTGACTCGTCGTTTTTGGGGAAGGAATCGGTGGAGTTATTTTGTTCAATGAGTTTGGCGCGTGGTTTTTTTTTTTTTTTTATTATTATTGTGCAGTTTGAAACTTGTTAGTATGGTGTTTTAATTATTTGCACGTTGATATATGAGATACTTCTGAATGGTGTTTAATTATGTTTTTTTTTTATATTTATTTAATTTACAACGATTATTTTGGATTAGTAAATCTCTGTTCATTTATTTTGTTAATTCAGCATTGTTGATTTAAAGGATATTTAGATTATCCATATAAAGTCAAACCAGTTTTTGTGCAAGGGATAGGGGCCACATAAAAGAAATATCAGAAAAAAATATCTTGAAACTTCATAAGTAACTGTAAAATATACCGTTTGCAACACATTTGTAAATAATTATGCAGTAAATAAGGACCTCATAAAAAAATTCCACGTCGAAAATATAAAAATCAAAACCTCACGATGATAGCACTACCTCGCATCTGATAACATTCGTTGGTAATGGAATTATATAACAACAGATGGGCCACTGTTGATTTTTTTAAATTTTCATGTTGTTTTGACAACCATCTGTTGTTTTCTTTTTAAATTACACTTTTTAGTTAATTTTTATTCATAATATTATTTGATAGAATATTTTTATATATACCGAACAAAAAACCCACCCAAAAAAAAAGGACCACATAAAAACAGTTTGACTGTATTCTATTGATACATTTTTTTTATTTATAAGGTATAATCTACTATATTAAATTTTAATCTAGTAAATATTTAATTAAATCCAATTTATTACTTTTTTATTTATTTAAGGAAGAATAGTATAATTTATGAGTATCCGTAACAGTTAATTATATCCTGATAGTTTATGAAACAAAAAAAACGAAAAAAAAAAAAAAAAAAAAAAGAGGGAGGTCGTTATAAGAATTTTCTTTTCGTATTCTGTTTCTAAAGAAAAAGATTTGTAATTCATCAAATCATAAAAATATATCTGATGTTTTTGTCTCTGTTATGATTGTATTTATATCGCATTGAAGAAAAAAATAAAAATTTCGAAACTGAAAAATTTTAACTTGAGTTTAGAGAGTGATCGATATTAGATTGGTGTTATCTAATTTAATTACTATGCATTAAGTTTACAAATTAAATGACCTTCTTAGATTCCTTAAACATTGATTTATCATTGAGGCTTTGTGAGAATTAATTAAAGATATTGAATTTATTACCATGAATAAAGCTAATTTTAACACATTTCTGTACTAATATATGGGAGAACATCGTGAAATTTCGCATATATAAATTTCAAAGAAAAATATATCTCACTTAAGCTTATCGATTTGTAAAAGGGCCATATCAGATTAGAAAATAGTTTGGTTTGAATTTTGAACCTCAACTTTACTTGATTCCGAACCTAGGGTGACTGGTTCGAAACTCGGCGCAATATCAAATCGAAAACTTCCATGTCTATACCTGGAATAGTCAAAACAAATTTGATGGCTGGATTGTCCTTCCGTTAGCTAGATGCCTGGGTGTTTGTTCAAAATTGGAATGGTACAATGTGGATGCCTGTGTAATAAGCCTCTCGTGGTGCATCCTGGATAACGAACATCTCTGCTGTTCTACAGACAGCGACCTGGTGGCCAATTAGCTAGTGCTCTGGTCTGTAGTACCACTGGCATCAAGACCATGCTGACCCTCGCAGGACATTTTGGCGTGACATGGGTATGTTTGTTAGTGGTTCGGAATCACGTTAAACTGTAGATACCGGTATAATCAGCCTAAAGTGTGCAAAAAAAAAAAAAAAAAAAAAATGACCGTAGAACGACAAATCAATCAGTTCTACAGGAAATGCAAAATTCAATGGCAGAATGGGGGAATTTGAAAACATCTATGTTTACGAGAAAAAAAAATGTTTTTCCACAAGTATCCAAAATTATAAACATCAATTTATCTTTTCAACCGATTACACATTGAAAACATCAATTAACCTTTTTGGTCTGATCTCTGTCTTTCCAAGTAAGACATTTGGAACATGCAGGTAAGAATTCCCGATGTTTAAAAGAAATCCACCCAGGTAAGGAAAAAAAAGAATCTTTGCTCAAGTACCCCCTTGTGGTCGCCAAAGCGTGGGATCGAACCCCCGTAAAGGGAAGATGCTCCCCTCTTGTAAACCTTCATTACCCGGGGCTATTAAATCGTCTCAGAAGAGGCGCAAATGTGATGCATGACGGAGCAAATTTCATTTCTCGTGAGAAATTCTGGAAATGGAAACCCGCCGAACTTGGGTGGCCGGAAGATAGGATTTTCCTTTGTTGTGTTGGTTAACTGGTGTACAGGAAATACGAGAGTTATTTTGTCAGAAATTTGGATTGATTTTTTTTGAAGGAAATGAAAGTTAATTGTCTCGCGAAAGTTGGAGTTTTTGAAAATGAGGTGATGTAATGGAGCAGTGAAAGTTTAAATTGTGATGACTTCTGAAAAAATAACTTCCAGTGTTTAGGATGAAAAATGGGCTGTAATATATTAAATAAAAAAAAAAAAAATTTTAAATCGTTTTAAATATTTAATTTAAATCATCTCTATATTGTTACATTTTTAGTTATTAATTTAGCTACAAATTTTGTTCGTTATAATCTTTTTAAACTTTTCTTAATGTTTTTGTTAAGAAAATTATAACTAAAAACATTTTTATTTAAATTGATTTCAATATTTTCTTATTTACATTTTTTCATCTACTTTGATATTAATGTATGAAATTTTTTAAATATATATCACTGAAGGCAAATCGACGTTAAATATGTTCTATTAAAGTAGAAAAAAAGTCCTGAATTAGTATGAATATTGAATCTGATAATAACGATTTAATTTCAATGATAATAATTCACAATTCTGATAATAATGAATCAAATTATTTTCATAAAATAATTTAATACAATAGTGGGAATATAACTTTATCTTACATTTATGTCATTGTAATTAATCCTCAGTGTCCTGCAGCTCGGGACAGATATCCCTATGAGTAGGGATTGCAATACCGGGATACCGAATACCGGTATTTTGAACCATTTGTACAATTTTGTAATACCGGTATTCACAAGTTTAAATACCGGTTTTTCAGTATTTACTAGAAATTTAGCATTCTTATCTGTGAATTTGCATATCATATATTTGTATTTGCATATCATACTTATACTTAACTGTGAATTCTTATCTGAAAACTAGAAATTCTTATCTGTGAAAACAAGGTTGTAGTTGTGAAGAAAGCTTGCAATATTTCGATATTTTTTTTTAAATTGGCGAGTTTGTTATTCACATTGTATTTGCATATCATACTTCAGAGTTCAAAATATTTTTTAGATTTATTATATATATATATATATATACTCATAAATAATACCCAATAATAACATACAAAAATCAGTTTATAATACTTCGGTTTATGTTTTTAAGATCACATTTCAAAAATTTGTAATAATACCACAGACTGAATAGTTATATTTACACTTTTTTTGTGATTTAAATAAATAAGATGTTCCTTTAATTTTTTGTGATTCTTTATAAGCTGTTATATTTTAAAAGTTACAATTTTCTTTGTGACATTTACATTCTCTAATAAAACAAAAAAACACTTGTGTTTTCTTTCTTTTTCTAAAATTTCTACTACCGGTATTAAAACCGGTATCCCGGTATTAAGATCTAAAAAAATACCGAATACCGGTATTGAATTTTTGGTCCGATATTGCAATCCCTACCTATGAGTAGTTTATTCATGGATGGATGGATGAAGGGGAAAGGGGGCAGTCGCTGAAAAGGAGGGAAGTGCTTTCCGGGAGGACTAACCTGCATTTGCGCAATGTATGGGAGAAAACCCGTAAAACTACCACCAGGTAGTGCGACTAACGAGGCAAGATGCTGAACATCCCAAATACCATCGATCATAATCTTTTTTGAAACAGCTTCTGCAACAAAGCCGCCAGCGGACTATATTCCGCTTTAACGCTCACCAGCGACGCGTGTTGCCACTAAGCGACGAGTCGGGCATTATTATAGTACAACTGGAATTGATTAATAATTTTACCTTATATTTATTAAAATACAAAAAGCCAAGCTCTTTAGCTTCTTTTGCACAATCTAAAGTAATCTAGATTAAAATTCTTGAAACGATTAAAAATATTGCAAAAAATATATATACAATCTTTAAATAACAAATTAAGAACTAAAATCTGCTTTATTTGAAAATAAATTTATTAGCCACTACAGCTAAATTAAATGTATTGAATTGCTTTGTAAAATGAAAATGCAAAATACTTCTTTTAAAGCAAATAATTGTTCCATATTAGGTACTTAAGAAGGAATATTTTCATCATGGATGAAGTATCTCTACATCATAATAAAATATATCCGAGCAATTTAAAAGCTGAAAAGAATTGAGAAACATCTTTGACCCTCGCATTTACGTGAGCTGCATTCTTCAAACGATTCACCCTAGAAGAGGAGTCTCCATTTCTGGTAAATTAAGTTCCTCAAACTGCTGAATAAACCAATTATCTTCCTGCTGAAAAGATGAGTAATTCCTTTAAACCAAATAGCGGGTGTTAAATTGACAACTTTCATTTAACGTGTTTTTAACATATCTTTCTTAATGTTACATTTACAGCTCCATCTCACTCAATCATTTCGGCAATAAGTTGAAAAAATATATATACCTTAGCAATCCTATTTGAACGAGCAAATCGGTCCTTTCATATGAATATTGTGTCATTTCTTTAATTGGATGTGACTATAGTTCATTTCGCTTTGCTTTTAAAGGAAGACCTTCTATTGTGGTACCAAATGGATATATTTGAAATTCAGAATAAAAATTACGTTTTGAATTTATAATAAGACACTCGAGGTAATAAATAATTGGTTGGGTGAATAGTGGTTTGGAATTTTAACTTTTTATTTCTCAATTCATTTCATATGACTTTCGTAAATGATTTGCTTGTAAATGAAAAAAAAAAAATGTTTTCTCTTCATAATCAACATTTGAGAAAAACAACATTTATATTGCATGAGACAAGCCATTTTGATTTTACATAGTAAAAATCAAAATTTGCACTAATAAATTTACATATGTCATACATAAAGTTATTTTTAAAGTTATATTCTTTTAAAATATTTATATCACACAAGACAAACCATTTTGATTTTATATGGAAAAATCAAAATTTGCACTAATAAATTTACATATGTCATACATAAAGTTATTTTTAAAGTGATATTCTTTTAAGATATTTATATCGCACAAGACAAACCATTTTGATATGGTAGAAATCAAAATTTGCACTAATAAATTTACATATGACATACATAAAGATATTTTTAAAAACATGATAATTTAAAAAAAAAACATTTTATGACATTTGACATACTTATACATAATTTTTTTCAACAATATTAATAAAAATTTTGTGATAATCGTTAGAAATAATCATAATATATAAATTTAAACTTAATAAATAAAAGATATATAAATTTAAACTTAAAAATAAAAGATATTTATATTGCACGAGACAAACTATTTTGATTTTATATAATAAAAATAAAATTTGCCGTAATAAATTTACATATGTTATATATAAAGTTTTTTTTTTTTTTTTTGTGATATTCTTTAAATAAACCTTTCGCTTTGTTTATTCATTTTTTAACAATATTAATAGTGAAATTTCGAGATAATGGACGGAAATGGTAATAATATATAAATAGAAACTTGAATAAATAAAATTACAACTCTTTTAAGTCTAGATGGAAACAACAACAGCTTCATTAATTTAATTACTATAAAGATTTGATGAGTCACATGTAATCCATCCCACAGAGTATTCAAATACAGAGTACAGAGTCCCGCAGAGTAAATAAATTTATATAATTATGAGTTTATTGTTTACAAAAATTGAAAAAAATTAATTTCAAAATAACTGCAGTAGCCTATTTTTGATATTATAATTAATATTCCGCCATAATCCATTATAAAAGTAATAAAACACTCGGTAGATAAACTTTCCTTTTATACAAAAATGCTAAATATTTACTTTAAGGAAAGAAATAAAACAAGATTAACTGTTTGAGATGGTTGAAGTATATATAACGATATATAATTCATATGTTGATAGATATACACGTTAATATTCATACTTTGATATATTACATACGTTAATATATACTTCAAACGTTAATATATACTTCAAACGTTAATATATACTTCATACGTTGATATATACATACGTTAATATCAAACGTTGATATATACACACGTTAAAATATGCTTCATATGTTGATATATACATGCTAATTGCGTTAATATATACTTCATACGTTGATACTAAGGGATATGTAACGACTTTCGAATCCTATCTCACGAAAAATCTAGAATACAGAAGATACTATGATCACATGATCTGTGTGCGTGTTTCCAATGCTATCATCTTCCAGTTGAATTTCCCAATACTACATCCATTCAATTCAGCACCAAAATATACGTTGTAATATTTTGCAATACAATAACAGGGACACCCAAAAAATTAGATGTTCATTCTTTTTTTTTTTTTTTGTATCACTACCCACCCTTTCGTGAAGAGTTCCCGGACGTCCAGGCGTAACTTTACATCTCAATTCTTTGTTTGACCGATAAAGCGGGCATCCCTAATTGAGATGATGATCCTCTTGATGATCATGCTCCTCTGCCGGTCAAACCTTTGTGTTATTTTTTACCATCCTTCCCTGCCTTGAAGAAGAAGAAGAAGAAAAAAAAAAATTGAAAATCTTTGATGAGGGGCTTCTCACAAACCTCGTAATTAGGAAGAGTGCTATTTTCGTGCTCTTAAAATTGCGATTCGGATCCTATAATGGCTTGGCAGGAATCCACCATGTAGCAGTTTGCACGATATTTTGACCGATGGCTTGTATGCAGAGTTAATGATAGTGACCATCTGGCATATAATGAGTAATGAATGTTTATTCAATACAGAAGGGGATATTTTTAATAACTTCTTATGCTCATTGTAATACGGTTAAAGCGTATTTATTGAATGTTTGATTTATGCGTAATAGAAAGCGAGACATTGTAATTAAAACAAAGAAAAACACGTATATTTTCAATGAAGATTTATGAAGAGATGCATGAATAGTTTGCTCTGAGAAATAGTATTTGAAATAAAATATAAGTTAATTTAGAGCATCAAAAACAATTAAATTTTAATACTTTCCAGATGATTATATTTTAACTGACATAACTTTGTATATTGAAAGATAAATACTCCATATTTTATGTTAATTAACTTGTATGAATGTTAAAAATCATATAAGCAAAAATTCCATTGAAGTCATTTAAGTGCATGGAAGTTATTTCATACTTATTATGTGCCTCTAAATTTAGCATTCAACTATATTTATCTATCAACTACAGATATATTATTTTTAGTGCAAAAAACACATTATTTCAGATCCTTTCATAAATTTATCTATGTAAAGAAATGGAAAAAGTATATATGCTCTGGTGGATCAATAGATCGCCCTGGTGGTGCCGTCCTTTTTGGGGCCATAAATGCCAATAAACTTGCTTATCACGTTTTGCCGGTGGACACTTGAGGAATCTCGCCTATGAACAAGGGCAGAAGATATTTGGGACCTACACTAAGTGTGGGACTACTCAAGCATCGCCCGCTCATATTTTTAAAATGTCTTGATTTTACATTAAACGAAGTTTTTTTTTTTTTTTTTTAAGGTTTAGGACTTAAAGAGGACTTTTTAGAGGTTTATGGACTTATGGATTTGTTCTAATAGTTATACTATTTGAGGATCTGAAACAACAACTACGTATATATGAAACTTGTGCTATCATATCGAATTTTTATTTATTTCAGCAAATGTGAATAGTTGACTTTACAAGTCGGTTTTCAACCAATCCATTATGGATAACTTTGTGAGGAAAATTATGCATTTAATTATATTAATTTATTTATGCATTATGCATTTTAATCGAAATTAAAGAGAAGACACTTGTACAACAATGAATCGAAATTTTACTACACATTTGAATCAAGAGGATTTACAATGGGATATTCAAACAATCAATCATCCCTATTTTTATGATATACGAGTATATTACAACACTGAGTATGCAAAATAATCAAAAGGTTAAAAAAAGTATATATAATGATAAAACCAAATTTTAATACACATTTAAATACGTTTTAAGCAGGTGGCCTTAATATTAGGTATACAAATAGCAATCCATGTCCACACCATCCATATTTTTTTGCGAGGAAAATACATTATACCACCTTCCCCTTTCATAAACAAGACTCGCAGAAGAAAGAGAAAAAAGAAGCGTGTATTGAAGATCCCAAATAACAATAATACCATCAACAAAACGAGTGAGAGATAGAACAAGAGAAAAGATAAGGGCCTCGCGAATATTGTTCGTTTTGTATCCATCATCCTCGGAGCTTCCAAGATGGACGCATCGTGAGTGGGCGTGACCGGGGCTACTGGGAACTTCGTGAACAGCTTCTTCGGAAGCTGGGTTCAAGAGGGGGGGAACGAGGAGTCAGTTTGTCGTGATCACAGGGATGCACGACTCCCAGATGCAGCAGCGGATAACTGATTGAGGGGGTGTAACCTAATAGCAATGCTCACCAGCTTAGGTAGGATTCAGAGGTGTGGATTCTTGAACATGCACCTAACATGGTTGTTACTCACACTTTCGTTATGGTACTGTTCGGGTCTTGAGCAACATTACGTTTAATCACTCTCACTCTCGGGATTGCCACATGAGGTGGGTTGTGCAATGCTAGATGCTCTACTGTTTTTGACGTTGAGCTCACTTGATATGGTATTGTTGTCTAGATTGGTTGGCGAGAGAGGAGTTATATAAGTTTGGGCTAATCAACGCTTGACAAAATGCACGCTCGCTGTGTTATGCGAAATGGGTACAAGGTAACAAAGTTGATATGTTTATTAAAATTATCTTTATTACACAATGAAAGCATTAAGCTAAATTGTTTTATGTTCAGTGGAGGTTTCAAGTTTACAATACTTTTAATAATACATTTTGGATTACTAAGGCGGAATCGTTATTAAGGAACTAAATTTATATGAAAAATAAAATAAAATTCAGCAAAAATATTTTCATAGTCTTATTTATTCAAAAAAGGAAAAAAATGAAATGAATTATTTTAAAAAGTCTTGCAAGGAAGAGATCCCCTATTCAAAAATTATCCTTAAAAATTTAGAAAATATTTGAAAAATTCTCCATGATTCTTCTTAGTCAACTTTTAATGGTCAACACACAGTGGTGCCTCGCTATACGTCCACTGTTAAATAAGTTTAACTTGGTATAATTATGTTTGGATGTATAATATTTTTGTTTAGAATATGACCTTTGCTTGGAATGCGATTCCAGTTTGTCGAGCTGCCTGATGGCCAATTGTCTAGCGCTCTGGCCTTTGGTACCACAGACTTTAGGATCGAATTTTGGCGTTGTCATGGATGTTTGTGAGTGGTCGGAATCCATGTAAAATTGTAAGTCTCTGTCTAATTGGCTCGAAATGTGCAAAAAGTTACCGTAGAGCGGCAAACCAAACCCGTATATCAAATTCTTTGCCAAATGGATGGGTATCAACAGACAATGTCCAATCCTGAACATCCAACAATCCTGAACAAGACAATTCCTGAAACATTATGAGGAGAAACCAAAATTTTAAACAGATTTTTAATAAGCAAACTAGATGATTTTCAACTAGGTGCAAATAGGGAAAAGAGAAAAATTAAATTTTGGAAATTTGCGTTAATGTATCCATTTCATTCTCTCTGCTTTTGTACTATGTACTTCTACGTTAAAACTAAGCAGTATTTAAATTATTTTATACAACCTCATCAATGTGTAATATGTCAGTAACAAAAGTATTTTTCACGGCAACGGATAAATCGTTTTCATGGGAAAAATTCGTTTAGTACAAATTCAAGAATCTAGAACGCATTAAAAATGTATACTAAGATACCATTGAATATACAAATCCATAATAAACCTAAAGTATGACCCCTTAAAATACATTTATTCTAACCTTAAATAATATATACATATATCAAATTTTTAATAATTCCTGTAATTGATCTAGCATTAAAAAGTTATTAACGTTCTTCATAATTAACATCATCTCTAAATGCATGTATCATGAATAGAAAATAAGTTATGATTAGAGAAATTTCATTCATTCAATAAGGGGGCGAAATACTCATTAAAACGTGCTATTCATTTTAATGTAATTAAAAGTTTAAAATGCTTTATAATCATTTAAATGTCCATTGTTTCTTCGTTTTCGCTACTGCAGTTTGCTGCCATGCCCTCGCTGCATCTGCTACTTGCTCTCCTATGATCGTGCTTGCACGTTCCTAACCCTTTTGTTCTGCAGCTTACCTCCCTTTTAAAAGTTAGGTGAACAAAAAAAGAAAGAAAAAAAATATATATACTGGAACTATCAAATGATGGCGAATTAAATATTTCCCACCGAATGCAATGGGGTTTTTGCAAAGTAAAATCGTGTTCGAGTCCGTGAAGCAATATTTGAAAAGAGGAGAAAATCTTATTACATTCCCTCAAGTCACATTTTTTTGTTGGGAGAGATAACTATATGATTGCATAATAAATATGTTAACAGTTACATAATAAGTGTTACGCGGGGATATTTCGTAGAGATTCATCTTTTAATTTTGGGAAAACTTGTATCGTTAAATTGAAAACGTTATACAGATACACTTTATGCCTTCTGTTGTCCTCATTTTATTTATGAAATAGATTAATTTGAAATGAAAGTTATTCTTATAAAAAAATATTATGTTATCGGAAATGCAGTAAGTAATTTAAATGCACTATTTATTGTGTAAGAGAACATGGCAAAGACGTTCTTTTTTTAAAAAATGACATATTTCGTAAACATTTAACGTCTAACGGATATGTTAAATTGTATTCAGTTTTGCATCACACGTCTTTTTTTGTATGCATATGTGTACTTTTAATTATTTTCTTATGTATGATATGTTAATTATACTATTTTTTAATATACATTAGTTTCTTTTAGTGCTTTTTAACTCTTATGAATGATGCATAATATGCATGTTCGTTCTCTTATTACATCCATAAAATTTTATTAAATACTATAAGTCTATTCTGTCTGTTTTCATGTAATTTTTTTTTTGTCTTTATTACTCTTAACTAATAAAGAATTTTTACAATTTATTGTAATTTTTGTCTTTAATTTGTTTTAAAACCCATGCATTGCATTGACACACATCTTACTGTCACCTTCATATTTACTATATTTCCTAGAATGGACATGTTTAATTTTATTTCTGTTGCAAAAATTACGACTTTAATATTTTTATACCAAAAAAAAGAATATGTATCGTTTTAGCATTTTCTTATTAATTAAATTTCTTTAATGCCATTTTCTTTATACATGAGCAATCATTTTTAACGGTGCCAACGCCTTTTACATCAGAAAAATAAATGAAAATCTTGTTTATAATATCAAGATGACAACAAACCTTCTTCTTTATTGGCGCAACAGCCTCTTGATGGACTAAGGCCGTCTACCTACTAGCAAATTTGGAACCATGAGATGTTTTCTTTTTACGATGGCAGGGTTTTCAGCCCTACGCCCAACTCTTTGCAGTCATATTAGACCTGGGGCCTGATGGCCGAGTGGCTAGCTCCCCTGGATCTTGGTACCACAGGTTTCGGGTTCGAATCACGGTGGTGCCATGGATGTCTGTAGTGGTTCGGAATCCACTTTAAGCCGTAGGTCCCGGTCTCATATGACTGTAGATCACAGAGCCTAATCAGACTTCTCATTTCAATCATTCGCAAATTGTAAAGGGACAACTCAGTTTTGGGCACAGTGATGTGGTGTCGTGTAGTAGTAGTAGTAGTAGTAGTAGTAATATTAGACCGGCACATAGGGTTTAAAGGCATCCCGATCTAATATGATCGTAGAGCGTTATGAGGGTAGAGTTACTCGCGTTCGTAGCATATCTTCAAGCTGCACGCGCCCCCTTTGTAGTGCTAAATGAGTAACAGTGGTGCAGCCTTTGCTTATGGCATTAAGATTAACTGCCTCTGTATTGCCAGCTGCATTAGAATAACAACAACAATGCAAGGTCTTTCTGAGGAAAAATTACATCTGGTATATAAACAAGAAATTTTTTTTTTCAAACAGCTTACTTTCAATAAGTTTTTCTTACCCCTTTATTTTAAATTCATGAACACTGCATTTTATTAATCACTTCGCAATTGCTTCCAATGAGACTGATAATTACACTGCTGCGGCTATTAATCACCACTCTCCGGAATACAGACAATTTCCTAAAGAATTTCCAAGCCATACACCCATCAGCGTAATCTTTCTTACCTTGGAACCATACCCCCATCAGGTAGGCCTACATCGCTTCGTGGTTACTCACACACGATTTCATTATTGTGCTCCCTCCAGACTTATAATCATCTCATCTCCAGGAGAACAATTTAAGACATCCGAGAGCCTCCACCCTCACGAAGCATTGCGAAATTAGAAATTAACCTCGGGTTAATGGCGGTGTCTGCTCGCGTAAGAGGAGTAGGCGTCAAGAGATGAGGTACGACATGTTTAACTAGTGCAGAATTTCCCCTTAATATCGATTATTCAAATCATTCATCAAGATCAATCAGGATAGGTAAAGAATCTCGAAATTCCTGTCACGATCAGACGTGGTCAGTTTAGTCGTGTTTCTTCACGCACGATGCAGAGGAATTTTATAGTGTGCTATTGAAATTCTTATTTAATTGATACTTTCAGGTTATAGTATATTAGAAATTTTGTAAGTTAGAAGAGCATACACCTGTTTTTGGAATGAAATAAAAATTAGAGTTGTGAAGGGATGAGCAATTATGAATATTTTTTTTCATGATAGCTTTTTCTTTTGAAGGACATATATTTAAAAAAAAAAGATGAGCAATTTAAATTTTTTTTTAAAAATAACTGCGTAGAAATAGACCTTGAATATTATTGTTAACGTAAAACACAACGTATTTTTTTTTTTCAATTTTGTTGTATGCCTCTTAATATATATAATATATCAAGAGATTTTGTAGATAATATAAGAATAGCTATATTATTAAAAGAATATAACTAACAAACTAACTCCCTGGCACTAAAGTCCATGTTGGACCATGGACAGCTGGCTGATTTAGAAACCTAGAGGCTTTCGTTTTTAATCCTGGTTTGTGGCATGGCCCATGACATATTAGGGGTTCGGAATCCTACAGTTTAAAAAGTGGTTCCGAACCACTTAACCCAAAATGTCCATGACACCGTTGGGACAAACCAACCTGAAAAATCTGGGCACGGTCCAGCGGACCAGGCATCTGTTGGCCGTCAAGCTTTCATTTTAGAAATATGGTTTTACCTTATTAATAGGCATTATTAAAAAAACACTATTTAATTTAATTAACCACTACAAATTATTATTACTTATTATTATTAATTTTTGGCTTGAGTGCCAAGGTCTAAAATCAAAATTCATTTAAATAAAATATAATATGTATATTATTAATAGTATATAATTTAAAAAACACGGTCATTTTTTTTAACTTTAGGCTAATTAATACAGTTATTTTTGTTTCCAAACCTTTATAAACATTATGACACGTGCTTTAAGATATAAATATCAATATCTGAAGCCTGGGGTAAAAAATAGCGCTAGCTAACTGGATCATTACTTGTACAATTAAGTTTCATCCCAACAAATTACTTTCACATTAAAAATTATATATTTTTTTATAAATCTTCCGTAAACGATATCATTTACATTGAATTTCATCAAAAGAAACCAATCAATAATAAAATTTTACAGTTAAAATAAAACAATCATAGGCCAATATATACATGATTGGTCAAAAAATAAAAAAACTCTGCATCCTACTGCTTTAACATACACAAGGCAGTTAATGCTTAAACTATTTCCAATTTTAATGTACATCTTTTAAACCATAATGCTTATACTCAATACAACTTAACCCAACACAATTGCAATCGGAACCAACCCAAACCCATTCCATCAGGTCAAGCCTAATACTTGCCCCGCTATCAAAAAACTCTCTCTCATCAAAGTATCTTTGCCGCCTACTCTCTGACTTTCACTTTGATGGTGGCACGCGCAGACGCAACAATTGCCGGAGCATTACCTGCAGCCGAGATATCCATCAGCTCACGCCGACGGCTTTGCCTTTGCAGCACGCGCATCACGACGGGCGCATTCGGTGTGGGGTGCGATGTGGGTCATCCCCGTGAAGGGTAGCGGGCCACCCCGAAAACAAACAAATTCCCCGCAGACAATGGGGGGCTGCGGTCAGAGAGATCTCATTAAGGCAAGCCGCGCTGATGTTTCGAGGTTAGCTCCTTGAACCCCGGACCATTGTTGCAGGAATTGGGACGCGCACCACTAGCTTTGCGGAAAGGCACCAACCACAAGCTGGCCATCGCTGTCATCTTTGCATCTCTGCAGAATGGTGGTAGCCTGTGTTGGATCTCGGTATCGGTTGCTGTTAAAGACTGCCGAGTATTCAGTAGAAATATAGTTAATGCAAATGATAATTTGTAATATTGTTTGTGAAAACATTGTAAAAACGTTGTAAGTGGATTGTTAGTAAAAGTGAATAATATCATAGGAAAGGGAAGGTTTAGTTGTCGCTCTATGGTCATTTTTTCACACTTTAGTAGGAAACGGAAGAAGTTTATCAAACGAAAATCTGATTTTTAAATTCTCAATCTATTTAGTCTTATATAATTATAAAGAAAAGTTTAGCTGACAAATGTGAGATGGTGGATTGGCCATCAATTATCATAAATAAAATATTAAACAGGACTTATTCAATGAAATTCCACATGAGAAAAAAAAAAAACCTAAAAAATTATGAATTTATTATTACAAAGCATTATTCAAAAATAAATTTTGAAAGTTTTGTTCCCCTTTTATATAAATGTTAAACATCAACTAACCCTTTTAATTTGTTTTATTCTTTGAATTAATAAAATAATTTTTAACTAATTTTTTCCCTCTTTAATCAAGATTAATCTTCCTTCTTAAGTTCCTTTTTATGAAATTATATTCAAGACTCATCATCATTAGCGCAATAGCCCCGTGAAGGGGCGAGGTTGTCTGCCTATTGATAGATTTCAAGACAGGAGATTTTTTTCTTTATACAGGGTAGGGTTTTCATCTCTACGCTCTACAGTCATATGAGTCCGGAACCTACGGTTTAAAGAAGATTCCAAACTACTACAAACATTCATGACACCGCCAAGACTCGATCCTGACCCTTGTACCACCGAGCTCCAGAGCGCTAATCCCTCGGCCATCAGGGTCTATATTATAAACTAATATTTAGTAAATGTTTATAAATCAAATAATCAAAAATCTGCATAATTTTAACATTTAACATAAAGTTTTTTCATAATTTCAGAATTGATTCCAAAACTTAATTTTACGCATTGTCTTATAACAATTGCTACCTTTCTTCTATTAACTCTGGTTTCTGAGGTTCTTAAGAATGAAACCCTCATGTTGGTTCCTTTATGGGAATCCATTCTCCATTGGATAGTGAATTGGCGAATCTTGACCCCCCGTTAGAAAAGCGACCCCCAAACTTTCGTCACGAGATTTGATTGTCGCCGAGGTGTGTTGTTGGTGAAAGAGGTTAAAGGCACACTCTAATTGCCAATGCTAAAGTGAAGAACCATCTTGCAGGTCGGCGGGTAGATCATCTATCCGCGGAAGATAACAATAATTACGGCAAATTGCTTTGTTTCAGTACGATTATAACATCCATCATTGCGGCGAGTTGCTCCAAGGGAACTTCTTGCATAACTCACAATAGGAATCATTTTTTTTTTCAAATTAAGTTAAAGTTTGCATAGCTTGCTTCAAGCTTAATTTATTCAGGTTTTTTTTTATTCATGTGCAATATTAATTATATAATTATTTGCCTAGATATTTTTATCAAATTTTCAAATATCTTTCTTTCTCTAGCTTATTAAATATTAATTTCACTTTTATTTTTGTTTTATTTTATTTTTTTGCAATTTTCTAATGTTTCTTACAATATTGTTGAGCAGATAATTTATTTATACTAAATCTTGTTTTATCCATTTTAAACCATAGGCATCTGTCAAAGACGGTAGAGCGTTAGGCGCAGGGCTTATAACCAGTAAAAAGGAAACATCTCCTGTATCGAAATCTACCAATAGGTTAATCTGTGTCAATGAAGAAAAGAAAAAATCTTGTTTTATCAGCAAGTTTGATTAAAAATATTATAAATTTAATCTATTCTTATTTTATTTAGAAAAAAAGTTTAAATAAATTAAATGTAAATAAATTATTTTATAGATAAGTTGTATTTATCATTATTTTTCTATGATTTTAAAAGGTTCTCCTACCTTCCAAATTTAATTATATATTATAGATATTTAGATTTTTGTTCTGTCCCTCTTACGATTTTGTGCACACTTTAGGCTAATTATACCGGGGCCTGCAGTTTAACGTGGATTCCGAACCTCTGACAAACAACATGCCATTTCCAGCATTCGAACCTGAATCCTGGGGTACCAAAGGCCAGAGAGCTAGCCAATTGTATCAGCTAAAATTATGCCATATTAATGCGTAACGAAATTTATATTCAAATGCCCATGAAGTAAGTACCAAAGGCCAGAGCGATAGATAATTGGTCATCAGCCGCTTAGATATGTAGAAGCATTTCAGGTCTAACCACAATGATGTAACATGGTATAACAATATTATAACAGATAGAACAGAATATATATTGAACTCTTCGGAAATGTATTATTCTGTCAAAGCAAAAAAATGTTTAAAAGGAGATTTTTCTAAAAAAACATCAATAACTATCGGAAAGAACAAAAAAAAAATGAAACTCTAAATGTTTCTGAGGTGGCTAGATCACTGACACTTCACAGATATAATAATAATAAAAAAAAAGTATCTCCAAGAAGAAAGATATAGATAAAACAACAACTCTTTAAACGACGTTTGATGATGATATAAATAAAGCAGAATTTAATCTATCATTGTTAATTAGTCCTAGGACATGCAGTTTAACATGGATTCCAAATCACTAACAAACACCCATGCCACCGCCAGAATTCGAACCTGAAGCCTGTGGTACTAATGACCAGACCGCTAGCTATTTGGCCATCAGGTCGCTTAGATATGTAGAAACATCTGAGGTCTAACCATAGTAATGTGGCATGGTATAACAGTATAAAAACAGAATATATATTGAACTCTTCGGAAATGTAGCATTCGGCCAAAAACAAATATTGTTCTAAAAGAAGCTTTTTTACTTTAAAATCATCCATAATTATCGGAAAGAATTGAAACTCAATATGTTTCTGAGGTGGCTGGATCACTGACACTTCACAGAAATAATAATAATAATAAAAGTATATCTTCAAGAAGAATGATATAGATAAAACACCAACTCTTTAAACGACGTTTGATGATGACCTAAATAAAGCAGAGTTTAATCTCTCATTTTTTTTTTTTTTTTCTCTCTCCCCCTCCCTTTCTCTATCTTGGATCCGAACTCTCCGTAACGGCGCGATACCATGGCTTGTACCTTACGGTGATTTCTTCAGCGCATTTGCAACCAGGCAGTGGTTAGATAGGCGTTGGTAGTCCATATCGGTCAGACGGCCACAAGAGAGAGTGACCAGGTCAAGTTACGGAGGGGAAAATTGTGGGTTTCGATTCGAACTCACGTGCTCAGAGTGCGGGGATAATTTCCTCAGAGTCTGTTGCAGATTTCGGGGTTTGGTTCACGGAGGTTAGGTGTTTCTGCTTGGAGATCTTGGATGAGTTTTTGCAAAGAGATAAAGTTATGAATGGAAAAAAATGAATACTTAGGAAAATAAGGTGTGTCGATTGACCCGTTTTAGCGCCGGTCGATAGACGGGTTGTTTCCTTTGCTCAATAAGAAAAGCATAAAGTGATGAAATGGAATATTAGTAGAAGAAATAAACTACGATAGTATTATCCATAATTTAGTCTATATACTTTGATTTTTTAGATAAAAAAGATTTGCGCAGTTGCTTTAAATATGTTGGCTGATGCCGATTGTTTCTTATGCTCAATTAGATAAGCATAAAATGATGAAATGGTAAAAAAGCAATAAAATATTATATAGTCTTTAATATAGTCTGATATTGCTAATAAAAAATAATACAAAGTTAATTAAATATCCAGATTGTTATTATACAAAATTATTATTACAAAAAAAACAGAATTTGTATCTTTCATTAATTATTTCAAAATTGCAAGATCCCTCATTTGTAATTTCATACTAATATATTTTTGAAAGCAAGAAATATTACATATGGCATATGAAAATATGCAAAATTAAAAATAACCAGGAGCCTGATGGCCGAGTGACTACCGCTCTGGTGCTCGGTACCCCAAGTTTAGAGTTTGAGCTTCTGGCGGTGCCACAGATATTTGTAGTGGTTCGAATCAATTTTAATCCGTAGGTACCGGTCTAATATGTTAGACGTAAGACTGATAACCATACTCTGTAAAAGAAATCTAATTCGAGTTTCCTATCTCGAAATATGACAGTAGGCAGATGAGCTTTGTTCACCATGGGCTGCTGCGCCAATGAAAAAGAAGAAAAAAATAACTTTTATAGACAATTTCGATTGTTAATAAGAGGCACTAATACACTCTGTCACAATATCCATAGGTCTCTGAAAGTAGTGTCTGCAATATCTCGTAACAGCCGGATGGCCAATTGGTTTGCGCTCTGGCCCTTGGTAGCACAGGCTTCAGGTTCAAATTCTGGCACGGTGGAACGTTCCGGAATTCAAAACGGTTTCATGGATGTTTGATAGTAGTTAGAAAGATCTAGACAATCGACCATCAAAGGTGGGTCAACTATTAATTAAGACTAATAAGTGTTTCTTAAAAACTGGAACATAATACAATATGTACAAACGTATTAGTCTTGCACTAGAAATTTGGGAAAATTTAAAGATATATAATGTTACTTTATATAATATTACAAATCGGAAATGTTTGGTTTTCAACAGTCGCAACTTCAGAGACTAAGTTAATAATTTCTCATCGAGATCTAATTACGTTCAGAAAATCATCTCGAAATCCGATAAATCATCTCGATTAGGGTGTTTCCTGAATTCACTTATTTGGAGCACGTACTTTTCGACCGGATGCATCAAGGTTCGATCGCAAAAAGCAAACAACCAACAAAGGATCTTAATCTCAAATGATGAAATCTTAGCGGAAATCATTTGCTGTTCTTTTGAAAAGTTATAACTGCATATTTGCCCTTAATTTGTGCGAAACGTTACAAAATTCACAAGTAGGTGATTCAAAAAAGAAATAAAATAAAATAAAAATTTAGAAAGCGAACTTATTTGACTAATTCAAATTATTTTTTAAAAAGACCGAATACTTTCGTTTTTAATTAAAACGGTTTTTGCTATTGTTCTATGCGTGTGGTATTTTCAAATTGATTGCACGTTATTAAAAGTTTTCTGTTTAAATAAAGAAAGAGAATGTTTGCGAAAAATGTGTAAGAAAAACTTGCATATCTATTTGTACCGTGAGAACGATTCGTTCTTTTTTTCTTTTTTAAACTTTTTAAAAATATTTCTTTAAAGTGCATTAGGTACGATTGAGTAATGCGGGTTTAATTATGCTCCAATGCAATGTTGGGCGTGCGATTTTACCGATCGGGATGTTCGACAATGAAATAATTGCATTAATTTCTTTTCGTGTTATTGAAGATTCAGAAAATTGCTGTGAGGTCTGAAATGTTTTTAAGCAATTGTGTAAAAGACAAATATTTCCTAATGAATGTATTTTTGCTTTATTTATTTATTTATTTATTTTTTTTTTTTTCGATCGCGCAAAATATAATCAATGACTTCTCAGCGGCACAAATATATATTTTTTTGGATACATCTTATTTAAGGTATATATAATTAATTTCAGTCTAAAAAGTCTTATAATAAAATTTAATATAGTTATTTATGCTTTAATTGTTTATTTATGTAATTCTTCTTCTTCAGTGGCACAACAGCCCCTAGGTGGACCAAGGCCGACTGCCTAATATAACTGCATGATATAACATGTTTTTTTAATTGGGTAGGATTGTCATTCCTACGTCCAACTTTCTACACCCACATTATACCGGGACCTACGGTTTAAGATGGATTCGATTCTAAGCCACTACAAAGCATCTATAGGATCGCAGGGAAAAACCTGTGGCCCCGAGCACTAGACAATTGTAATTAGTAATTAGGTTCAATGATTGTAACTTTTTATTCCTCTTCAGTGGCCGAGAGCCCTATGGTGAACCAAGGCCGTCTGTCTACTGGCAGATTTCGAGACAGAAGATGTTTTCTTTTATTGGGTAGGGTGTTCAGCCTTAAGCTGAACAGTCTTATTAGACAGAGATCGTACGGCCGTCTGCTTACTGGCAGATTTCGTGATGGGAGATGTTTTTCTAGGAATAGGGTCAGCCTTAAGCCCAACGCTCTACAGTCATAATACGGTTTAAAGTGGATTCCGAACCACTACAAACATCCATAGCACCGCTGGAAGTCGAACTCGAAAACTGTAGCACCGAGTGATAGAGCGCTAGTCACTACAATTGTAGTGCGTATGTGTTTGTAAATTAATGCACAAAAGAATGGATTTCAATAGGTGGTTCTACATTATGATCGGCCCGACGTGGCTCAGTGGCTGGTGAGCATTAGAGCTGAGGTTCTATCGTCTGGTGGCTTTGTTGTAGACACTGTTTCAAAAAACGTGGAGACTCAATGGCATTTGGGATGTTCAGCAACTTCCTCATGAGTCGAACTACCTGGAGGGAGTTTTTCCGGACTTTCTCCCATACCATACACAAATGAGAGGTAGTTCCTCCTAAAAGTTCTCCCGGAAGGCACTGCTCTGCTTCAGCGACACGGAGCCAGCTCAGACTTCTTCCTGGGTGTAACGGAAGCTGCCCCCTCTTTACTACTTCCATGAGAACGCACGCGTTCATGGACTTGGTCTAAATGTTGCTGTCAACCAAGAATAGTTGTCAATAGTTGTCAAGTTGCTGTCATAAGAAACAACATTATGATCACTGCTTGAACTTTTTGAGCCGTTCATTTTCTTTTCTTTTTTTTTTCCCCCTAAACGACAATTTTTTTTTCCATAAGATATTGAGGCTCTTTAGTGCTGGAGGACTGCTAAGGTATATTACTAAAGTATATCACTACTAAGGGATAAGATATATCACTACTATGGTATTATATAACGCGTAATATGTTAAAATTATATCGTTCTATTTATGGTATGTTACTTGGTAGTCCACTGTCCTGTACTGGTAAAAAGAAACTATTATTTACTTATTTATAACTTATTACTTTTTTATATACTTACACTTATTTAATAATTTCATCCACATTCTTCAATAATTTGCTACATAAATTGTGATTTTATTAAAATTAAGGAGGATTTAAATTTTCAGAAAAAAAATAAGGTCGCTAAATAAATAAAAAAATTCCTCAAAAATTTTATTGAAAAATATTTAGGATAAGGAATAAAAAGCTGAATTCTCAAATTACAAATACTGAAGAGGAAAGAAAAAAATGAAGAGAGACTGAATAGCCCGTTTTTCTGCAAACACACCACCGAAACCAAACAAATTTTGTTCTGAAGCAAATCAGACCATAAAATAACAAATAGACTCTACGTATTATAAAAAAACGAATAAAAAAACTTATCTAAGATTAAAAAAAAATTTTTTTTTCCTTTTTTATGCAAAGGCAATCATGAATGTAAAGATAAAGGGAAAAAACTTGGACTCTATTGTTATACGGTGATCAAAAGACTTTATTGAGGGTGTTGATGTTGGGCTTTCGAATTCACTTTTCGTTCTAAAACCGCTCTATTTGAAATCCAGAAAATTTGCGAGAAAAACGATTTTTCTTTCCTTCTGTTTTAAAACTAAGAATAAAGATAAAAAAAAAAAATGAACTACTTAATGCTTAAAAGACTAATTGTACAAATAAAAAGGTTTACTTCCTCAAGTAAGTTTACATTCTCTACTATATAGTTCAGAAATTAAAGCCCTAAGGGTAAATTTCAAAGGAATGTGTTTTTTAGCTTTTGATTTTAATGAATAAGAATGAAAAAACTTTTTGATAACCTAGTAAACATTGTTGCCTACATACATTAAAAGATAAATATTTCTTAAATCTTTAAAGAAATATATATAAATTAAAAAATTTGGGGAAAATTAGTTTGTTTTATAATAGTTATTGATAATATGAAAGCATTTTTAAACCATGTAAATTCAGTAGTGTCATGTATTCATAAATTTTGCTTGATCAAATTTTTAAATTGAATTAATTACGGGAACATGTTTAGAACTTGAATCCACATTAAACCGTCGGTCCCTGTCTAATATGACTGTAGAATGTTTGGCGTAGGGTTGACAACTCTACCCCGTAAAGAGAAAACATCTCCTGTTTCGAAATTTGCAAGTAGTCTGAAGGCCTTATCCACACCGTGGGGCTGTTATGTCAATGAAGAATTTGAATGTATAAAGAACTTTAACATGCATTATGAACTTGAACATACATTAGAACATGTATGAAGAACTTGAACATGTATTATAAATTTTAATTGAATTTGACAAGGTTCTTAATTTAAATTATTCATTAACGAAAAATAATGTTTATCATAAATTTCATGTATACTTTTCATCAGAGAAAATATTTATTTAATAAAGAAGTCATTCATATGGTAAAAATGTGGCTTATGTTACTGAATATTTTTTAATTATAGAAATAATTATTTAAATAAGTTAAATT
Organism: Caerostris extrusa; assembly: GCA_021605095.1. Classification (NCBI taxonomy): domain Eukaryota; kingdom Metazoa; phylum Arthropoda; class Arachnida; order Araneae; family Araneidae; genus Caerostris; species Caerostris extrusa. The sequence goes on along the minus strand of BPLR01020233.1, from coordinate 33,031 downwards.
AACGTGTTTGATTAATTAATTTTTAATTATTTTTTGAATAAATTTTTTTGTACACTTTAAGCAAAATATAACGTATATTTTTAATTTGTAAAAATTTCTACAAACCTTTATGTAAGTTTTAAGAATATATTATCAGAAATTAAATGATAAACAACTTTTTTATCTTTAAAAACATCCATTCACCAAAAGAAATTAACACTAAAGACATACATTTAAAATAGGCAATATAAAATATTATCCAGATTGTAAAAAAAAAAAAATAATAAAAAAATAAAAAAAATAACAGAAAGCTATATTGAATTTGCAGTACATAATATATATAGGACAGGATGCTTGCCACTTCCAAAATCACGACAACCCCACTCTGACGTGACCGCTACATAATTTTCAGAGTCATTTTTTTCGGTTATTGTATTCCATTACAATGCATGAAACTATGCGCAGAAAGAAAAGGTCAAGAACGCGCAGCAGATGGGACACGAAAGTGCTCACAAAGGAATGGTCGCAGATGGCTATCAAGCCAGATGGGGTTATTCCTGAATTGTTTCAATGAGGCAATGTGTAATGGCTCGTTTTGCTGAAACACTGGATTGTGGGAGGGCAGAACGGAAGGATTTTTGAATGCGCTTTTTGGATGGCTTACGAATTATAGTTCTAGATTCCTAGTTTCAAACTCAGTGTACTTTTTATGAGAATGATATTGCAATATTATCATATATAATATATACCCAAAACATGGATACAAAACCACATAAAAATTAAAAAGCAATTAGAATTAGTCGCAAAGCGAAAATGGCGAAGATACAAAATCCTAATATACGATGTAAAGTATACGAAATCCTAATATACGATGTAAAGTATACGAAATCCTAATATACGGATCCTTGTATACGATGTATACAATGATATATTAAATATATTATTGTATGCATTGCTATACCGCATGAGATCCAAGCGATGAGTTATTAAAAATATTACTAAATGCATTGCAGTAAAACTGCTTAAATCAAATGTTTCTATTATTCTTCAATAAAATAAATATTTATTTAAAAATTAGAGCATAGCTTAACTTAAAATTAATTAATTGTTTCCTTTATTGGATAGCAATAAAGATCATTAATTATCAATATTAAAAAATCTTTCACGAGTTTTATAATTTGCATAATATAAATGTTATATTTAGAGAAATATTAGTTTAAATACAATTTAAAAAAAAATATGTTTCTAAAATCTTGAAAAATTCTTATGGTAATTTTGAATGTACCTTTATTTTGAAAATACAAATCCTAACCTTAAATCAGATATTTTGAAATAAAATCACAATGAAATATTTATATAATAGAAATAAATAATAGATTTATTTATATTATAATATAAATAATATATATTTCTTGTTTATTTATATTTAAATAATATAAATAAACAGGAAATGTTCCGAAAGACCGTTTACTACAGATTTTTTTCAAATTTATTTAATTCATTTTACAATTTAAAGAAGTATTCTAGCAAAAAAAAAAAAAAAAAATTTTTTTTTGGATGTTCAAAACAGAAAAAAATTTCTTCAAAAAATCAAAATTGGAATCCAAACCTGCAATGACAGGTAAAGAATAAGAATCAAAACAAAAGGAAAAGTTCCTACTCAAATTTCAGAGGAAGTGTTATAATGCGGTGTACTCAACAGCAATCAAGGGGAGGATTACCGACGCATGACATAACGGAACAGAAACATCCTCCTAGTGCTAACATTACTTTTTTATATTATATATAATGATGCGCCTGTTTGCTTCTTCCTCGACTCGAACGAAACGGTTTTGCAAAGACACCAAATGGCAAAAGTGGCCGCTTTCCGCATGCCGTATCCCCAAATGGTCGCCTCGTCAGAAAGTTTAGTCCAAAGAGATAATGGTGTCTTTTCTTCCTTTGTTGGCTCACCAAAGAAAATGCCAACTTCCATGTTATGGTATGATAAGTGAAACGTTTAACAAAAATAAGTACACTTTTTTTCTTTCTTGAAAAGTGAATATCAATACGCATTCAACAAATTCTTTCTAAACAATTCCTTTAAAATGCTTTTTGATAATTTTTTTTTACATTTATATAAATAATTTAATTACTTATTGCTGTTTAGTTTATCTTTGTTATTACAAAGCCGAAAGTTTAAAAAATAAAAGTTGCATATAAGGAAGTATCAAATCGTTAGATTTTTTATATTGTTGGTAAAAGTTTTTAAGATGTTTAAATGGTAATGGCATGTTTATTTATTAACTTTTAAGTTTTTTTTTAGTTTTTTTTTTTTTTTTTTACAATTGAAAAAAAAAAAAGGATAAAAATATTGTGTATTATAAAGTCGGAATAGCGATGCTGTCATTCTATATAAGTAATTTTATTACCTTCCAAAAATTGTAATTTTACAATGTTTTAATTTTACAATTTTACAATGTTATAATTTACAATTTTACAATGTTATAATTTTACAATTTTACAATTGTATTTAATAATAGTATTACTATTACTTACTTATATTATAGTACTATTATTATTATTACTTACTTATTACTATATTACTTACTATTTAAGAAATTACGAAAATTGATCGAAGAGTATCGATTTTTAATTATTCAATAAAATAATTAAGTTATATAAATATAGTTAATAAACTATATTTTTTATTTTATAATTTTAAAATTTTTTCCGCACAAATTGATCGCAGATATTTGGTTTGTGTTTCAGTGGCATAGTGGAATAATTAAATCCAGGTTTTAGCAATGTACACAAATTATAATATATCACGCTACTCTTCTTGTACTCAATAAACTTTCAGGTATTTCTTAACAATAGTAAGAAATCCTAAAATTGAAAGCATAAAGATGTGTATAGGTTTTTAATTATTCAATTAACCCCTATGCTAATTTTTTTAATTATTCCGCTGATAAAAAGTAGTTTTTATTACTATATTTAGGTGACCATTTTAACTACAGCAGACATACTTTTTACCAAAAATGAATATGTAGCTAAAGCTAGCTTTTCTACAAATGAAATTAGTCCATAATAACATAAAAAATAATCAATGATCTCTTCGTTCCTCTTAATAACATATAAACATCAAATACATTTAATGATAAGCAAAATTCTAATGACAAAATAAATGAGAGCTTTCACCAACCTGAAGATTCAAAGGAACCCAGCGCTCCATTTCTTTGGTGTGATGAAGATTCGTGAGCCAGCAACAAATTGTAAGAAGCCAAATGTAGTTCTTGCCCTGCTTCTATGTCTTGGATAACTTCCAAGTATATCTAAGAAAAATAAATTTATAATATAATTAGTTATGATTGATTACATTTAAATAGGAAGAATAATAAAATATCTAAATTCAAATTAAACAATAAAAAACTATTGCACTAATTTGCAGTTATAAAACAGCCAACGCGTTGCACATTATCACCCAATTATTACATTATCATTTTCACATTATCATTTTCACATTTTCACACATTATCATCCAATTATTACTTATTATCACTTTCACACATTATCACCCAAATTTTGTCAATGTTTTTACATAGTTTTAAAGGAAATATTTTATCATTATATATTTAAAACGATATTTTAGACCGACTCATGACTCAGTGGCAACGCGCGCCGCTGGTGAGTATTAGGGCGGAGGTTCAAATCCACTGGCGGCTTTGTTGTAGATACTGTTTCAAAAAACGAGGAGGCTCAATGGAGTTTGTGATATTCAGTATCTTGCCTCGATATTCAGATTCCGTAGTGGGAGTTTCCGGTTCTTCTCCCATATGAAAGCAAAGGGCGGGTAGTTTCCGCTAAAAGTCCTCCTGGAAGGTACTGCCCTCCTTCTTCCCGACTCGGAGCCAAATCAGACTTCTACCTAGAAGCTGCCCTCCCCCCTACTTTCTTTCCATGAGGCCACACGGGTTCTTAGACTTGGTCTAGTAAATGTTGCAGTCTACCAAGTGCGATAAGAAACCACAACAAACGTTATTTTTTATCTACATGCAAATTAAAATTAAAATTCTTCTGTCTTTAATATATTTTTAAGACACGTCGGTAAAACCATTGTCAAGATCGTTTGTGGGTCTCATATTAAGCATTATACATAAATTGTAACTGAATTTTAAATTCAATAAATTTTCCATTTAATAATTTAACTATTTGGGGCCTGAATGGCCGAGTGGCTAGCGCTCTGGCGCTCGGTACCACAGGTTTCGGGTTCGAATCCCGGCGGTGCCATGGATGTTTGTAGTGGTTCGGAATCCACTTTAAACCGTAGGTCCCGGTCCTAATAGGATCGCAGAGCGTTGCGGGGGCCTTGTTACTCCGCGTCCGGGCTTATCTTCAAGTTACACGCCCCCTGGGTAATGCAAAATGAGTAACGTCTGTGCAGCTTTTGCCTTAAGGCCTCCAAACCAAGCTGTCTAAGTGTTTGCCAGCTGCATTAGAACAAAAAAAAAAAATTTAACTATTTAAAATTGATTATAACGGAACTTGTATTTTTTAATTTAATATATATATATATATAATAATATTCATAAGTTATCAACCTTGTGATTTTCCGTGCGTCCATGACCACTGTATAAAGGTAATAGAATTACTAACCTTTGGCACCTCCTTGAATGAAAAGGATTGTGCATAACTACCACAAAATCATATACCGGAAAGAAATTGAAAAGCGCATCATCATCTTGGGCAGTGCAAAAGACCATGAGTTACTTAGATAATCGATTTTCTCAATTTTCTTTGATAGGCAGTTTTTGTAATGGGTAAATAGGTCTGTGATGATCGACCCAACCCAAATCCATGCCATGGGTTGGGATCGAATTCTGGTGACTTGTTTACTTCTTTTTATTTACAGGTCGCCACCCCAATTCGGATGGCAAAAAAACATGTTTCAAATGTTATGCAGCATGTTAACAAAAAAATAAAAGATTTGACAATTAATTTTTACAAACTGTGGCTGAGATTAACCCGTCCAGTTTCCTTAATAGCTATCATTAGGTCATAGCAGTAAATCTTCTGCAAAAATTCATGCACTCAATCATTTTATGCTGAGAGATTCTCCGCAGTGATTTTTACGGGAACAAACACCTCCCATTCTCAGTTAATTAAAATTATTTCCTTTTTGACTAAAATTCTCGGCATTAACCTGGAAAAAAAATAATGGAGTTGTGATAGGTCATCAACAATATGGCTTCTTTCAAAGGCGGATGTGTTTGAAGTAAGAAAGACAAATTGATATCAGTGTAAGCAGTAAATTGTATCTGGGAAGAAGCTATGAATATGAAATACGAACTACCATGTTCAGAGATGCTTTCTCAGCGTCTCGGTAATTGAAAAATCAATTATCCATTCACAAGTAAATGATTGCGCGATCCCCAGGTAGGAGGTCCCTGGCAGGAGGGCCTCATTGAAGGAGCATCCGACTTTGAAGATGAGTCTGTGGCTGATCATTGCGAATCGATTATACGCTCATCTCTATGATGTTCCTTTGCGCGTCATTTAAAAGCCTGGTACTGTTCGATCTTTTTTTCCTTTGAAATTTTACAGCACTTTAGTTTTTTATTTATTACGTTGTGTTGCATCTTCTCTGAGGATTTTTTTAAATTTATGTTTACTCTTAATTATACATACATATTCTATATTAATATTGTTAGAAATAACAATAGTCCTCGACTTGACAATTATTCAATAATTTTTACTCTAATGAATGTAAAGCCTGACTTGTGCGCAAGAAGACTCAAAGTCAGTGAGCCTTCTTGAGTAGTACAGGAGCTCCTGTATTTGTCTTATAGTTCCTGGCAATCAATTGGCTAGTGCTCTGATCTTTGTCACCACAGCCTTAAGTGGTGTGCGGAATCTAAGTGAAATTTGGCTATGCCGGTCTAATTACCACAGCCTACAGTGTGTGCAAAATGACCGTAGAGCGAAAACCAAACCAAATCAAATAAGCTGGAGATATCAGTTGCAGAACCTCCTTTCAGAAACAAGTAGATTCAATGTCAGTTGTGACAACTTATATAAAAATCGATAGTTAGCTACTTTATGGAGATTTTTACGGATATTCTTCCATACAACAAACAATTACCCTAAAAAGTCCCTCCGGGTGGAAATGTCTTCCTATAATCCCACGTCTTTGGGCTTATGTATGTCACAAAAAAGCCCAACAACGTCTATTCTACTTGAATACGAGGCCAATTAATGTTACCAAAAAATGAAGATATTAAAACAGCCATACTTTTAACCCACTGTTACCGCTCATTGGCCTATAATGGCACATATAATGTATTTAAAATGAATTGGAAATACTATTTTTTTTTCCATTTTTAAGCAACATATGGAGATTTAGTTAATGAATGGCTTTCAAAATATTTGCTGAAAACTTAATAAAAAAAAAAAGTTCTCAAAAACTGTTTCTTCAATTAACAATAAAAAAAGAGAAAATCTAGAGCAAATTCATGCACATTATTTTAATCATAATTATTAAGGTGGAAAGACAGAATCAAGGGGAAGTTCATGAACTGTGGATAAACATCTTTATCATTTCTTGTATTGTTTTTTTTTTTTTGACAGCTTTAGTCAGTGGGAATATTCTTTCACAATTCCGGCACTTTTATTTCACCTTGCTTTAATTACAGTTCTTCTTGAATGCTCTAGGTTAAATTTCAACAACCATGAGGTGAGTTTCCGTGACCTTACGATAAGAATTTTTTTTTTTTTTTTTTTTTTTTTTTTTTTTAAAATAAAAAAGTATAAAGATATTGCTTCCAATATGCAGCAACTGAAATGAATAAAAATAAGTAAAAATAAATACATCTTTTTTTTCATCAGAAAAAAAGGAACTGAAAAAGGAATTTAAGCGTTGAAAAAGCGAGAAAAATAGCCCAAAAAAACCGCCCATCTTATGTATGTGTGAAGACTTCCGATGATTAAATATTTTAACTTATTTTCAAATATTTAACATCATGTTATTATTCATATGATGTCAGTAATAGGGGCCTGATGTCCGTATGACATGCGCTCTGGCGTTCGGTGTTCAAGTACCAGCTATGATATTATGCTTGTGGTGGTTCGGAATCCACTTTAAACCATAGGTCCCGGCTAATATAATCGTTGGGCGTATGGCTGACAGCCCTTCCCCGTGTAAAAATATATCATCTCCTGTCTTGAAATCTGCTATAAGGCCCACCACGGGTTGTTGCACCACTGATGATGATCTCAGTGCTAATTGGATTATGCATCACTTAAACAAATAATTAACAAAATTAGTATTAAAAAAAAAATATTAATCTGACGAACTCTTTGGTACTACTACACCACATCACAGTGCCTAGTTCTGAGTTGCCCCTATGCAGTTTGGGAATGATGAGAAGTCAGACTGGCTCCGTGATGCTTTTATAATCATATGAGGCCGGGACCTAATGTTTAAAGTAGTTTCCGAACCACTACCAGCACCCATGGCACCACCGGGGCTCAAACCAAAACTTGCCACGGGGTGCCAGAGCGCTAGTCACTCGATCATCAGATCCCTATAAAAAAACTTGTATTGCTTATCCTAGTGACTGCAGAAAATTCGAATATTCATCTTTTTGCTCCAAAACTTTAAAAGCTTATGTATTAAAATAAATCCAATAACAACATAAATAAGCCGAAGTCTTTCCCGAATCGTTTTGCATAAAGCTTTAAAAAAGATGTCTTAAGGACAAAGGAATCTAATCAGAATATCCCGAGCTCAATCGCTATTGCAAAATATGTCCCATATCCATTCAAGTCCTCAAACTTAAAAACTGGCATTGCTTATCCTAATGACAGAAAGAAATGTGTCGGAAATCTTTGAAAATATGAATACATTTGAGTCGTGAGGCAAATATATTCAATTGAAGCCAACAACAACAACACAGATAAGCTTAAAAGAAAGTGTTTTCAAAAGCATTTTACATTGAACTCTAAGTTCAATGGAACCGAATTAGCATGTCCTGAGCTCAATCAATGTTCAATAATCAGCTTCTTAACAGATTCCTATACAGATCATGTCGGATATCCATCCAATTGACCCGGCACCGTAATCCGAATGGAATTTAATGAACGATTCCAATATGCAGCCAGTGTAATCCGGTGAAACTGTATCTCCGTTAATCGGGTAACCAGTGGAGCACGAAGGCCGGCATGTTTACTCGATCAAGCGTTCAAAAGAAATCCATCAAATCGTCCGGAACACTCTCACTTTTCCGGAAAATCTTGTCACAGCGATTTGCGACGACGATTTGCACACAAGCTCAACTTAAAAAAAAAAAAAAAAAAAAAGAAATGCTGAAGCAAGCTTGTCTTGCGACGACACGGAGGTGACATTTTCGACATAAATGACCCTGGAGAAAAAGTTTCTTTTTTTTTTTTTTTTTTTTTTTTTTTTAATTACGTTGTAGATAACTGTTTTTGATTTCTATTGGATACAATAGGCTTTGATGAAGCAACTAAAAAGAAACTGAATTCGAGTAGTATTGACTGGATTCTATTCTTTCCTGTCACTTAATTTTTTTTTTTAACATTTTTAAAATTCGGTCATCAATTGAAAGGTAGAAAATAAAAATGGCATTAGAAAAAAATACATTTTTTTCCGTTGTATAGTCACGTGCCATCATCACACATAGGTGAATAAAAACATCATTTCTTTTTTTAACTTATGTATCATTTTTTGTTTATTTATTTATTTATTTTTTTTTACATTATTTTTCAATTTTATTTCATTATATGTTATTTTTATTTCGTCAACGAAGTTTTCTTTTATACATCTTTTTACTTCTTTTAATATTGAGTTGATTGATGGATAGCATGTTGCGTTTCAAAATTGAGATAGCTTGGTTGGAAACCCAACAAGGAAAGCAGTAGACAAAGGCTCTGGATATTATGATATGTATAAGCACGATAAATCCGTAAACCGATATATCTTCTGGTAGCTAAAGAAAGGATGGTATGAATCTCCAAATGACATCACGGGAGGTATTTGTTCCAAAATATGCTCAGTATAGATGACTGCTATTACAGGAGGTATTCGTTCCAAAATATGTCAGGATGACTGCTATTACAGGGTATTCGTTCCAAAATATGCTCAGTATAGATGACTGCTTCAGATCGCCATCACTGGAGGTATTCATACCATAATATGTCTCTTCAATATAGAAGACGGCCATCACTGGAGGTATTCATTCCAAAATATGTGATTTTAATATGGAAAACTTCCATCACTGAAAATATTCGTCTCAAATTATGTGGGTTAAGTATACAAGACTGCCCTCACTGGAGGTATTCAATCCAAAATATGTGGTTTCAATATAGAAAACTACCATCCTTGGATGTATTTATTCCAAATTATGTGCATTCAGTACAAAAGACCGCCATCATTGGAGGTATTCTTTCTATAATACGCGGCTTCAATATAAAAGACTGCCATCACTGGAGGTATTCGTTCCAAAGCATGTGGGTCCAGTATAGAAGACTCTAGTTGCATTCTGGTAACACTGAATCTGTTATATATCTGTCACTATCTCACCTCAAGTCAGATTGTCCCATACTGTTCATTAAAAACAACAACATCTTTAAATACTTTTAATACTGGTATGGGAATATTGCTTCAAAATACATTCAAATGTTAAAAATGAGTATATGGATTGGCTTATGGGTTAGTTTATAATATATGTATATTGAATATATAACGTATACCATTTCGTATCACATACATGAATATATAACGTAAACTATTTTACTATTTTATTATAAAAGTGTTATTATCTATCATGAGAAAAATTAAATTTATGAAAAATATCTCTCATTAAATTTCTGCAATGATTTTTTATTTATTTATTTTTTTTTTTTTTTTTGAAAATGCAAAAGCATCCCTTTGCAATGCAACAAGAGTTCATTTTATTGAATGTCGATAAGATTAGAACAGTGCGAAATTTTTAGAAGCATTAAAAATAACAACTTTCTTTGTAAAAGGAAACCTAAAAAATATTTTCGTAGTTGGAATACATGCATCAGAGAAGATTTTCCACTCCCTTATACTATTTGGGTTGTCGGTGTATTTAAAAAAAAAAAACGTGCCTGACAATGTTTTCTTATCACTGTCAGCTTGTTAAGTGTCCAATTAAAGTTCTCATTCTTTTGTTGAAAGTGTGTATAAATAGAAGTCGACATGATGTCCACTATCAAGAAGAGACCTTCTTTCTATAAAAACGTCCAAGAAATTAACGTCGCGAGAGACAATGAAGAAGACGCTATTTAAATATAGTATTTATTTTCCTACCCTCTGTTTCTTTCCCCCTTGATTCTAAAGTCCATTTCTGTTTACTTTTGTTGCAATTCGTTGACAGTTTTCTTCCCGTTTCGCCAAACTGATTTATATCAAGCCAACCGTAACTATTGAACGGCACGTGAAACCGCATTAAGTTGTAACGTCTTTAATGTCTGCTTTAAACCAGAAAAAGAAAATTATCGCTTTTTTGGCGTGATTATTGGAGAATAATTTTATTTAAAAAAATTTTTTTTATTAAATTATTTTAGAAATTAATAATTTCACCTGCAAATTATTGTACATTTTTTGTTTTTAAATAAATTTCCGTATAAATTTTAATTTTTGGGATGAATTTTTAAAACTTGAAGTTTCGTTGTTTGGTTAAAAAAAAAAAAAAAAGGTAAATTATGATTTGAAATTACAATTATTCCGCATAAAAATTGCAATGTATATGTAATTACATATTTGTAGTTCGTGTTTTAGATATAATATTTATGCTTCCTATTTAAAAGGATTGAAGAACAGCAGAAAAAAAAATTGCTTTATTTTGGGAAAAAAAAAGATATTGTATTTAATTTCACGATATAATAATGAAACTAATTTTACTTCCACAAAAAAAGAAGCATTTTAATTAATTATTTATATTTTATTTAAACCAATTACAGTGAATTATAAAGATAAATTTAAAAAAAAAAAACATGCAAAAAGTGAGCATCTTCTATATGTTATAAAAATATATAACATAGGATTTTATCATTCAATAAGAGATGGAATGTAATTAGATTTTGAAATTTATTCTGAAAAACTCACAATATACACTAAAAATTATCCCTCAGCAAATTAAAATTGTTTTTAAAATAAAAACTAAAAACTATATTGGTCAAAAAAGAATTTGCTCTTGATTCTTGAAACCAGCCAAATCTTTGTATGACTCATATGTATCTTTTACATCTCCATTTCCCACTACCATTTCCTGATACCAAGAGAAAGAATTATTATGATGTCTTAACCAATTTATCACCTATCATGTCCCTTCAATTGCTACACTTTGCCAATTCCATCTCTCTCAACAACTAACAAACAAAATTAACGCTTTCATTTCCTATGATTACTCACAAACTTGTATGCCAGTAGGCCAAAAACAGGCGATAGCAAAACAACAAGCAGAAAATTAGTAACGTTCTACAAATCTACCAATACAAAATTAGAACTTTCAGCGAACTTTATTTACAACTCTGCATTCTATTTCCTCCCTTCTTACCACGTCCATTTTTTGCAGTTAGTAAGTGATACCTGGTGATCTACATCAGCCGTACAGTTCACAGTTCACTAGGAAATCGAAATTGTACACCACATAAATCGATTTTAATCCGTAACGTTTTAAAAACGTGGAGCGCTTGGCGATGGTTGTCACCTTCTACCTAGTAACCCTGATCCTAGACCAGGCGGAACTAAGGGCGAACGATAAACAGAGCATGACAATCAAAGGTCCGAAACTGAGTCAAGATGCTAGGCCACTAACGTAAGATATAATAATAAATAATAAAATAAATATAATAATATTATTATTATTATTTGAGGCAGGGGAATATCCGAAAGAAAGCGAGTATCGTATCGTATCAAAATACAAACTATTAGGTACAACAAGCGAAAAAATAATAACAACACGATGACTGAAAGAGAAATCAGAAGGGCCATTAGATAGGGATGAGTGTTCCCGTATGCTTGAAGCGTCCTTTAATTGGCTAATTAGGGAAGCTCTTTATGCAGCTGAAATAAAGGGAACTTGTTCTCGATTTTGAAATCGAAACAAGTAGTTGCTGTAATTCGTTTTTTTTATTTGGTATTCTGATTTGTTACGTTGTGGGCTTGATCAATAAGCAAGACTGTGGCTTTTTGAGATAAACTGGCCCGCTCATTTATATATTATTTTAATCCAATAATAATCAATTTTTTTTTTTTTTTCCATTTGAAGGAAATGAATGAAATTTAATTTTTTGTACTTATAAGATTATTAAGGGGAAAAAAAGTGAAAATGAACAAAAAAAAATATATTTATTTATTTTTTCTAAAGTTGTAAAATAATTACGAAAACTTAACGTCTCTCCAAAACGATTATTTTTTTCGATGTATGAATTTTTTTTAAGTTACGTTTCGTAAAGGAGCTTTATGTTTTTAAGTGTTTACAACATAATTTTATAAAAATTTTCAACTGGCGCGGGCATTTATGAGAACAACTCAAAAATTCTGCAAAATTATAAAAAAAAAAAAACCAACTAATCATTGTAAAAAATTATCGTGCTATATTAAATATATTTTTGTCTAGTAATCAGGGAAGTTTTTTTTTATACAACACACAGTAAAAGAGGTATTAATAATATAGAATAGAAAGTATAAAAAAAAAAAAAATTTATACCAAGCTGCGTTTCCACAACGGCAGTCCTAAATTAAGTAGCAAAGCAATTTTACAGAGACATTTAGCAAATACATTTTTTAATACTGAATAGAAATCATTTGAGTACCCACGGTGTCGTATCTAATAGTAACTCTACAGTTAAATTCCAAATTTGAAAATATTGTCTTTAAATGTAAAGATCTTTATGACTTCAATCTTTATATCATAAATTTTGTTTAAAACTTCCATTTTTTTAAATTTTAAATATTTTAAAACATCCAACTATTTTTCAAGAAAATATGCTTTATATGTTACATTTGTATTTCATTTTGAAATTGAAGATAAAAGGTAAAAAAAATAAAACAATGATTTTTGACATTTTTAATATGTTATCATAAAAACCAGGTCTTGGTGGATGTCAAAATATTAAATAATTTGAAAAACTATCTTTGATCATCTAATGCATGGATCTCCAAACTTTCCAGCCTTAGGGCCATAATGTTTATTCCAGTAAGTACCAAGGGCCAAACCATTTTAATTTTTCTGCCATTATCTTTAATTTCTAGACTTGTCGCCGAGTACTCGCTCTGACCGATACACTGACAAGACTTCTACTCTGACACTAGTTCACTGACAGTAGTTTGTAGCACGCTTGCTAACTACAAACTACTGTCAGTGAAAAATCACAATTACATAAATCTCATTAGTATTTTTTTACAAGTGGATACCCCGCGGTTTCATTCGCGTTAATTTAGCTTTTCCGTTCCTGAGGGAATTTCAGGATAAAAATTATATATTTGATTCAGGGTATATACATTCCAAACATCGATACTCTTTGCCCTAACATAACTACCGAGGGTAACCGCGGATGTTCACTAGTTTATAATGTTAATGGGATTCATTTCAATTATTTGTTAGTTGTTATGCTTAAAGTAAATTTTCTGCGTATTACAGCAACACAAACTACTTATTACAGCAAGCTACTTATTACAGCAACAATAAGCTATTCGCTGTCGCGGGCCGGATGGATGACACTGGCGGGCCGGATTTGGCCCGCGGGCCGTAGTTTGGGGACCCCTGATCTAATGTTATGAGTTTTGGTATCATATTGATATTTCTATTTTGTTTTCACACTTTCTTTTAATCCAATAAGTTTTACACTTCAGAACCTATTGGTAACATTAGTGTGATATTAAATTAAAATTAAAATACCCATGTAAACTAATACTGCATAATATTTGTATAAACCAGTATTGCATAATACATGTTAAATGAACGGTCGATCTAAATGCTTAACAGTTTTCCTCGTTTGATTTCCATGCAAACAATAATAATAAAACTTGGAAAGCACAGTATTTTTTAAGTTGTTGTGCAAAAGTAGAATTTTGTCTGTTTTAATTAAGATTAACATTGGAAAATCGAAGCTCTGATCATCCATGTGAACGAACAGAAAGAAAGAAAATTTTATTTATCCTTGAATAAATTATGTGCTTTTAAATAAAACTTTTCAGGTGTAATTAAACAAAAAAAAGATTGGTCAAGTAGATTTGAAGGACATATTGATAGTTTAAAATTAATTATTTTCTATAAAAAATGGACACACACACGCAAATAAAAAACGTTAAAACATTTTTTTTTTTTTTTTTTTTGTCCAAACATTCAAGGGTTGTTTTTTTTTTAAAGTTTGTTTTCAGTTATTTCGAATTTTTTTTTCTTTTTAGACCAGTAAACATTAAGCTTCAGAAATTAAATAACACGCTTTTGTAATAAAGGTATTGAAAGGAAATAAAATTTGGAAACTGATAATGAATTATTTACATTTAAATGTAAATTTCCTATTTCAATATTCTATGACTCACAATGTATATTGAAATTGTATAGAATTTGCCACATAATATACAATTTTTTATTAAACCTTGTTTCAAGCTTTCAGCTTTTTAATTGATTGAGATATTTATTATAATTTATTATTTATTTATTTTTAATCCATTTAGATATAGATTTAATCAAAATTTACATTTTTTTTTTTTTTGCTAGCAGCAAACGCAGAACATTTGTAATCAAAAAAGTATTCTTCATATTGCAAGAAAATCGTTGATGAAATTGTCAAATTTCAATAACAAATGCCATCAAATACCATGACACTTCAGAGTCATTTGTAAAAATTAACCCAGCACTCCATTATTCAAAAGTAAACTATTTGTAAAAGTAACAATAATAACTTGATGAGCGATCGTAAATGCTTTTTCTCCAGCTTTAATACACCTGTCAATCATCGTTAAAGCAATAAACAACTTTAAAAAATAAATAAAACAGAAATATGAACATCTACTTTTACTTCAAGATATACACTACTTTTACATCTACATCTGAGGCACGATTTCTGGGCAAGATGAGATCGAAGCCAGATTTATCTCGTCCAAACACAATGAAAGTAAAAGATAAAAATAAACAAAATGGCGTCTTCATTAGCTAGAATTTACTGCCAAAACTTTCGATGGTAAATGATTAGTTTCCTCCATCTCATGTCTCCTCGGAATAGCATCGTAATTTTTACAGACATTTTTTTTTTCCTTCCTCCCTACCCTCCCTTTTAATGTTTCGTGTCATCCTATACCAAGACCCTTCCTATTGTAAAGTCCTAATTGGAAACTCGTATTGTCCGATTGTTTTTATTTCATACTTTAGTTATTTATCGCTGGCTGCAGTGCGTTATGACTAATGCCAATTACCAGAGTGTTACACACGCACAGGAAGTATTAGAAAAGTCGGGGTTTGGCAACAGTCCGGACAATTAGCGACGATTAACAAAGACCGCTATCGCTTGATTCTTTTTGTGTCTCTCCCTGAACCTTGGGCGGAGGTGGACCCATTGTTTTACAACCATGCCTCCGCATGATTGCAAAACGGGCTTCTTGGCTTTTTTGCATGGACTTCCGATGGACCCTTTGGATGGGTGGAGTGTGTCAAATGGGATTCTTGTGCCCATTTAGGCTCATGGTGGACATTAAGAATTGCGCTACCGGAGGAAGGGCAGGGTGCTAAAACAAGGCGGCTCCGCTTTGTTGTGTTTTATGTGTCACTCTCATGTCTTTTGTTCGGGACAATTAAGGCAAAGATTGTGCGCTACGTTTAAAGCGCACTTTCTCGTCCAATTTGCTGTCCGAATTGTATGTCATGTTGCAGTGAACACCTTGCGATTTAGGATAGATGTGTGCGTTGAGTGATTTCTTGGGAAATATATTTTGAAATATTCGTATTTAATACTTAAATGATGACATATAATGATAAAGCCCCTGGAAAGCCTGCCTCCATTATAGTAGACGGAAGAAATATTTCTCGAAGAACTTTAAAGCAATATTTAATGCAACGACATTGAATGCCACTCACACGACAGATGTCTGGAACAAAGAGAACACGTGGCAGAAATTGAATGCAGAAGATAAGGTCTGGATTTGGGACTCAAATCCTTCAACTGTTCTAGAAGGATATTGCGGTAGCGTATGTTTCAAACATAGAAATATGAGGTCCTTAAAAATATTGTTTTCATAGTGGAAATAACACAAAAGACACTGGAGCAACACGAGACTTAAGACTTCAAAAAGTAGAAAGATATCCAGCAGCCTAAGCTATCTTGGCGTAAATTATCAGATAAATACTGCTTGTGTGGAAATCTTCCATTACTAGATAATTTGTTAACATTTCCTTAGCTTAAATATATTAGTTTGGCTTGTTTAGTCAGATAAACATGCACGGTGAAAGATATGAGAGCACTGTAATCGTACTTATAAGATTTTATTTATTAGATTTATTTGTTCGAAAATCGAGAATTTCTTTGAATATTTATTTAAACAATATATATGAATAAAAAATAGTTAAAATATGTTCACATTTATTTAATAAACCTATTAGTAGTGAATTTAGAAATATTAAAAACCATAAATAAAATCGGAAGAAGATTGTTTGTTCAAAATGTATGTTAACAATTCTAATATTAACAAATTTAGAACATTCGATCGTTCATAAATTATTTTGCGTATGCATGTGCGTGCGCATAATAAAGAGTTTTTTTTTTTTTTTTAATTTTTAAAATTTAAACAAATGAATTTTATTCTTAATTCAAACAATTTGAAATAAAATTTATATTCTTCCTACTTTTAACAAATTTCTGTCTTCAAAAGACTGTCCATTTTAAAGTTTTACATTCTATAATGAATATAATTGCTGCCGATTATTTATTTATTATGATAAAAATCTTCATTGGATGCGATGAGATATCTAGTCTGGAGATATCAATTGTATGTACTTCGTAAGTCGAGGTGATATCTAGTATCTGAAGGTTAAAATAAAGTGACCATTACTCTTCCGATCAATTATGCAACATATTCGCATGGATTTAACAAAAGGCAAACAATTTATGTTATTTTATTAAGATTGTTATCCGATGATTACAGATGGGCAAGTCAGCCAAAATTTTTTTCAATCGAATCGTTTCCGGTCAGCATAAAGCTGGAACAACCCCATTGCGTGTGTTTCGAATATAAACGCTTTTACCGATTTCTTGCTTGTAACCTTGAGTTAAAAAGTGGTGGACTTACTTTCAAGACGACTCTTTCTGTGTCATTATTTCTTTTTTTGTCAATTTGGAATAAAATATGATCGTGTTTAATTCTCATTTCCTCACCACTTCTGACATTTCAGAATGCGGTTTTCAATCGAAAATAGGCAATTTTCGATTTCAGAGTGTCCCTTTATTGCTTCGGAAGCTTATTTATGGATTGATAAATTAAAACCGTAAAACCCATTCTGAAATGTGAACTGGTTTCTTATATAAAAGCACTGGAGGATTGAATGGATTCAATTTGGTAGTTAATGGTTTTTAATAACACACCACAGTTGAAAGAATTTCACCTAATTAACATAAATAAAATATTTTTTATTTATAAAACATAAAAAAAAAAAATGGAATAAAGTAGGCTCCGTTTTTGTATGAGCAACTATTTAGTGTATTAAATAAGGCGATTATAGGCGATCACAGAATTATTTGTTATTATATAAAAAGGAATTAATAGCGAGGTTTATTTTTTATTTATATTTATTTTTATTTTATTTTATTGTTATTATTTATTTTGAATGCTTCATGGAATAGAAGAATGTACAAGATTAAACATTATAAAAAAAAAGTTTTGAATTCATTTTAACCAGGATTAATCAATTGAAATAGAGTAACTCAGTTCTGAATGTCCACAAAAGAAATGTCATAGATTTATCAGATTACGCAGAAAATTTAAAGTTTGAGAGAAATTATTATTTATATAAATTATTTATGTTACTATATTTCCGTAATAAAATACCTTATTTAATATTCTAATATATAATATATTTCGATTCGATTGAAAATACAATTTATAATTCTATCGTTTTTATTTATACTGTTATATAGTTAAAATCGAATTTAAAAAGCATTTCACATTACTATTAACAATCGATTAATTAAAAATAATAAAAAATTTAAACTATATGTGTACCCCACTTGAGTTGGTAACGTAAAAGTTTTCTTAGTTTCACAAGAAGTTACAAGTCGGACAAGTTATAAGTCGATTCTCCTTAAAATAAATAAGGAGAATTATTTATAACACACGAATCAGTCAATTTTTCTTAAAATAAATAAGGATAATTATTATACCACAAGAGTAAGTCAATTGTCCTTAAAATAAGGAGAATTATCATAACGCAGGTACATTAATTATCCTTAAAATAAATAAGTGAGAATAATTCATAACACAAGAATCAGTCAATTCTCCTTAAAATGAATAAGAAGAATTATTATAACACAAAAATAAGTCAATTCTCCTTAAAATAGATAAGGGAGTATTATTTATAAAAAGAATAAGTCAATTCTCCTTAAAATAAATACAAACTCAAATCCAAAATAATTATTCCTCAAATGCTAAAAGATTTTAGGTGCAACAGAAATGGCACAAATATTCTGTAAAAATTCAAAATCGTATTACTTTACATACGATGCATAGCTAACTATAAGTAATAATCTCGGATATCACTAATATACTTCCTCCCCCCCCCCATCCTTTCTTAAATCTTTTTAAAAATCTTTAAAGCCTTTAATCTTTTTTGAAAAACCTTTAAGGTCTTTTAATCTTTGTGAAAAAAATTTTAATGCCATAATTTAAGAATTTTTTTAACTTCTGAGATCTTCAAAATGTTTTTTAAGTTAAATCTTATCCAAACTGTTTAAAAATGGTGTCCTTTTTCAAGTACACTGCTTTAGGATTGCCATGATTTTAAAATCACGTATTAGGTGATTAAAAATTTATTCTGGAAAAAAACCAAGATAGGTAAATTCGTTTATATCTTATGGATTTATCAACCATCATACTGCTTGAATATTCAAAGCCAGTAGTTAAATATCGATGATACTATCTCACAGACAGTTATGGATGTCAAAATCAAATTCTACTTGTAAAGAAGTTATAGGATTTGAAAAACTATTTGAAATGTACTTCTCGTACAAATTGTACCGATTTCCATTCATTTCCATTCATTTTTGAAGATAAAAACACTAACCACTAACGTATGCTTTCACTTTTTTATTTTCCAACAGATATGGTAGATCTGATTTTAATTTTACTTCTTCAGTGGTTAAATATCGATGATACTATCTCACAGACAGTTATGGATAACAAAATCAAATTCTATTTGTAAAAAAGTTATGAAGGAAATTAGATTTGCGAACTATTTGAAATGTACTTCTGGTACAAACTGTACCGATTTCCATTTATTTCCACCGTTTTTTTAAGATAAAAATACTAACGTATGCTTTCACTTTTTTCAGTTCCTTCTATTAGCTCACACTCTCTCTCTCTCTATATATATCTTGTTCAAATTTTCAATCGTTCATAAAATACTTTTATTCCTCCACTCAAGTTCAAATACATTTTTTGAAACTTGTAGTGGGTGACACTTGATGTTAATACAGTTTTTGAAATATTAATTCAGTAATTAAATTTAATTAATTAATTTTAGTTTTTTTTTTTTAGATTTAAGTTGCCTATATCTACCAATAGATGACGCCAGATAAACTTAAAAAAATGAATGAAAATGATTTATAAAGGACTTTTCTGCAATATAGTGAAAAAAAGTAGGAATTGACTTTAAATTTTTTTTTATATTACTTGTTTTAAGATAAAAACCCTGACGTATGCTTTCACTTTTTTATTTTCCAACAGATATGGTAGATCCGAATTTAATTTTACTTCTTCAGTAGTTAAATATCGATGATACTATCTCACAGACAGTTATGGATAACAAAATCACAAATTCTATTTGTAAAGAAGTTATGAAGGAAATAAGATTTACAAACTATTTGAAATGTACCTCTCGTACAATCTGTACCGATTTCCTTTTATTTCCAACGTTTTATTTTAAGATCAAAACACTAACGTATGGTTTCACTTTTTTATTTTCTAACAGATATGGTAGATCTGATTTTAATTTTACTTCTTCAGTAGTTAAATATCGATGATACTAGAGAGTTTTTGCATATCGTATTTTTATCGTCCAATATTTTTTCTCCCTAGCGCGCATGCTCATAGGAAACATCATTACAGATACGCATGCGCAATTTCCTATGAGCATGCGCAGCTATGAGCATGCGAAAAAATATTGAACGATAAAAATACGGTATGCAGAAACTCTCTATTATCTCGCAGATAGTTATGGATAACAAAATCACAAATTCTATTTGTAAAGAAGTTATGAAGGAAATAAGATTTGCAAACTATTTGCAATGTACCTCTCGTACAATATGTACCGATTTCCATTTATTTCCATTCATTTTTTAAAGACAAAAACATTAACGTATGCTTTCACTTTTTTTATTTTCCAACAGATATGGTAGATCTGATTTTAATTTTTACTTCTTCAGAAGCTTCCGACATCTTTTTCCTGACCTGATCAGAAAACTTATCTGTTACAGATTTTCTTGCTTCTTCTCCCGCCTTTTCTTTCAAAGGAATAAAAATAAAAAGAAAAACCAGGTTTTCAAGATGAGCGCGCAAGGTAAAACGATACCAGCCCATTTTCTGCTCCATATTCGACACCAAATGCAAAAAAGAAAACGGTGAGCGAAAATTCAAAACAGCTTTGAAAAGTACGACCCCTTTCGCTTGCAGAGTCCGAGCCCGGCCCTGGGGCAAGGGAGGGAGCCCCGCGCCCCTTTAGGGCCGATGGCCTCATTGATGCTGGCGATGACGATGATCTTCGAATCACCCCACCTTCGCCTAGAGCTTGTTCGATTCAGGTGATTGGGGATTTTTCGTGGGAAACGGTGGTCTGATAGGGAAAAATGGCTTATAAGTAAGAATGGGGATTTTTAACGGTTTAATTGATAAATTAATTAAAATATTTAACAAGTGTTCATTAATACTAACACTTTTACCTGTGAATATTTTTACTCCTATATTTTAATTAGGGATTCTTTGCAAAAAATTAAGTTAATTATCACTGCGGTTTTTTTTTTCCTCTATATCAGGAAGTTAGGTGTTTTAATGAATTATCTTTTTTTAATGTTTTATAGATTGATGAAAATTAAAATGCCCGTTTCATTTGTTTTTTCAGTATTTAATGATGATTAATCCCACTATATTAAAGTTATTTTTGGTCTAAATATGTAAAATTAAAATGGTTAAATAATTGCACTTAAATGCATACTTCCGATACCGTATTTATAGTTGCTAAATCATTCGTTAATTGCGTTTTATTTACATTTTTATTAAAACATTTTTAATTTTTGTTGGAAAAATATATCTACATCGCACTGTGCAGGGCAACCAGATTGTAACTGAATGTGGTTGGGTTGAGATACTTGAAGCACAGGTTGGAGAATTTACAGCTTTATTTACACACGCACAAACACTACACATATACAATTAGTCACATGCAATATTTAACACATTTAAAGACAGATAATTATAGATTCGTGGAAGGATTCCCTTTCTAATCTGAAAACCCGAAACTCGGCTACGAGCAGGGTGCGTAAAATATACTTTGTCGCCGAGTGAGAGTCTGTAGACGAACTGGCCATTTCTCCTGAAGTCACAGGGGGTGCTCCAGTCAGTGCGTAGGAGGAAGCACGGTTACACATTCACGAAATTAAGTTCTTCTGTTGATTATTTACATTGTTTACACGCAGAAGTTTTTTTTGAAGAAAATGAATTCAAAGAAAACATTAAAACAATAAATCTATTATTGATAACATTTCGTGATGTTAAAATTTTTGTAAGAATATTTTTTTAAATAAACACTACCTACACTGGCTATTTAAAATGCAGTTAGTACAAAAGATATCTTAAAGCAAAAAGTTCAAAAATAAAAAAAAAGAAAGATCTTAAATTTTTATGCGTTACTAATCACAGTAATTTATACTATTCTACAAAAACATATTTAAAATTTCATTATAACTTATATAATGTTATTTTAATTTTTTAAACTGATTTCAAATACGAGGTTTCTAAAATATTAGACATATTATATAAAATATGGAAATCTGGGCCATAAGTATGAATTTTTAAGTATTTTAAGTTCAATACAACGTTTTTTTTTTTTTTTAAATATACAAAGAAAAAAAATATTTTTAAATATTTATTTTTAGGCAGAAAAAGAGTTTTAATATATTTTATAGTGTAACAAATTTAAGGTTCAATTTTACACGTTTTTAGTACTTTTTTAGTACTCTATACTGACATATACTACTATACTATATTTATTAAATTATTAAATTTTTTTTATTTTAACATTTCATGTCTGGGGCAAATAAATGCATTAACGTACTGAATGAACCTAAAATGCTTAGAAAGGTTAATTCTTTTAATAACTAAAAATAATGGCGTAAAATATAAAAAAAAAAAATAAAATTATTTAATTATTATTTTTTTTTAAAAAATATAAACATTCTAAATGACTTCTTAGCAAAAAAATGCAGAAACGCCATAACTTTAAATTAAACTTTTGTGACTGATGCACACCCATCTTATGTAAGTGCCGATCATAACATGCTTCCAATAATCAATCAATGAAAAGGGATAATAGGGAAATTGCCACTTTCCATTAGGGATAAATATCGAACTACGCGTCCTCATTAACCCTGATTGAAATTAACCCACTTAAGTCCGATTATGGACTTCTGGTGAAGTGGCCAGGAGGAAAGAGATTCATCATTTTGTGAAAGTTATCTGTCGCTGGTAAAGTGGAAAAGTATAGGGTAGTACACCTCAGGTCGCGGACCTCGTATGAAAGCATGCCTTTAGATTCCATGAATGAATGGTAGGTGATGAATGTGCTAAGACAATAGCAATTAATTTGTTAACATTATGCGTTAATATGTGTACCAGATATTCAATGTAATTAAAAGGAATAAAGTTGTTTAATTAGTCGTTCGTGATTTTTATCTTATATAAAAAGCACATTCGCGTGTTATATGTTTCGAGTAAATGATCAAAAACATTTCTGTTTATTCATTTTAAATTGCAGTTATAAAAAAATGGTATAATTTAAATACTTTTTAAATTGCAGTTATAAAAAATGGTATAATTTAAATACTTTTTAACTTGCTGTGGTCTTATTAATTTCTGATCAATTTTTTTTTTTTTTTTTGTCTACAGTTTGAATTTTTTCTGAAAATAATTTCAGGAATCAGTTTGATTTTTCCCTTTATGGGCTCACACCATAATATTATGATTGTTCAGAAATTATAGTACGTACTCAGGGCCAATCTTAGAAATAATAATATCTTATATAGGACGACTGGTTTAGACCTTGGTGCACATATAATAACGTGACGTTAGAGCTATAGAATTAGATAGTAATGACACAATAAATTAGCATATAACATAGGACTAGACTATACGGAGATCAAAAATTAGCATAAAACCTGAACCATATAGGCCCTTTAAACTTTCATGTAATCATAGAATTAGACTATATGGTCTATATTAACTTTCAAGTGTTCATAAAATTAAATCTTACAAACTAACATAGAACTGGACCCCATGAACCTTTTTTTTCATATAATCATAGCTTTCTATATAATAATCATAGAATTACATGGTCTATATTAACTTTACATGGTCAATTGTTCATAAAGCTATATCTTACAAACTAGCATAAAACACAGAACTGGACCCAATGGGCCTTTTAAACTTTCATATAATCATAGAATTAGACTACATCATCTATATAAACTTTCAAGTTTTCAAAAATTAAACCTTACAAACTAGCATAGGACTGGACCATATGAGCCTTTTAAACTTTCATGATATCATAGAATTACATGACCTATATGAATTTCTAAGTGTTCATAAAGTTACAACCTATCATAGAACCATGGTCCCATGATATAATAAACTATTTTTATAAAATTTAATTTTCATTTTTTGTTGCTTCAAAATTTCATTAGTTTCCGTTTAAAATGAAAAAAAATCTACAAAATCAACTTCAATTGTCGTAAACTATTCAGAAGGTTGATAATAATAAAATTAAAAATAAAATGAAAGTTTTATTCCAATAAAGAAAATTTTTAAAGGATTTTTTTTTTCCCCCGCTTTACAATCACTCCATCATTCAATTTGATTTATCTCTTCCATGGTTCTTAATGCGAAGGCACTGAAGTTAAAATGTTATCGCTTCTTGCAGTGACAACACCCACGCATTCACGATCATTTACTTACTATTACTTAGATATTACGCATGAATGTATTTAAGGGGTCAAACGAAATAAAGATTAAAGTTTGAAAAGAGACACCATAAAACGCCTAACTTTCGCCCAAAGCTAGCGAGAGATAATAAATTAGCTATCATGTGTGCTTCACTTTCGTTGAAAGGTGACGATACGTGACCGGTGTAGCAATTCGGCCCGTCAAGTGTCGTTTTATGAATATTTACTGTGGTCTGCCACCTGGTGAGAAATTAACGGACTATTTGCCCCATAAAAAAGAAAGGGGAAATTATTGAATGCTTTCGCTTAAAGATGTGTTTTATCTCGGCTTGATACCTTGTTTTCTCGACGCTGTTGTAGGTCTTGAAGAGTCGTAAAATGGCTGTTAAGATAGAGAATAAATGTTTTATACTACATAAAAACTGTTGTTTTAGTTTAGAAATATAAATAGTATTCAAACGATTAAAGTTATCTTAATGCTTTTAAATATTAAAATATTTAATATTAAATTATGAAATATACATCAATGAAACAATTATGGATGGTTTGTATTAAAAATTTCTGTAAATGGATTTGATTTAATAAATATAATTCTCTTACAGTTTTTTTATTGCTTAAAACAAGAATGTAATGTTATTTTTATTTAAAATATCTAAATAATTTATATAAAACACTGAATGAAATTTTTTCAGATCATTTTAAGAGAGAGAAACTGATACTTAAAAAAAAAAAATTTCAGTTAAAAACTTTTTCAATTCTAAGTATTTAAATGAAACTGAAATATTTATGAAATATTTATCTCTGGTCTAATAAACAATTAACCATATATTAACGTTTTTTGCAGAGCTATAGAGACCCATAAATGCCATCTATTGAATTTCATTAGAAATCACCATCTGAAAAAGTTTTAGGCGAAAATAAAAACTAAAAATGTTTAAAATATAACAATAAAATTGCGACGTAATATTAAAAATTAACGTTTACAATCCATATTTAAGAATTTTCCTACTTTCATAAATATTCTTTTATTTTTAAATAAAAAAAACTTCAATAAAAGTGAGGAAAATACAAAACATGATATAAATTTATCTTATTTAAGTAAATTATATTAATAAATTTTAGTAAGACTGAAAACTCTCATAGTACAGAATGTTAAATAAATAAACAGGTAAATTTTGGGAGTTTAAACTAGTTTAAATACACTTTTATTACCTTCTATTATTTTCGAAATCCTTTTATTATGATTATTCCATTTTATAGAAAAAAAATTTCAATTTTATTGTTTGAATCATATTCAATTCCGTGGTATCTGATGTCAACAATAAAACGAACTTACTGATAAGTCGTTTGATAGGTGTCGAATAACTACTAAAAACATAAATGAAAATACTGAAAATTGCGGTTGCTGTTTACTTTCACAATTCAATTGATTACTATTTCCTGCGGTTAATGTTGTTTACCCTGAACTTTCGACGATACTTCCTGTAAACACGAAAACACTATTTGATAGAAATTTCGTTTATAAAAACAAACATTGAACATTGTGGAATTTACATGGTATCGGAAACTCTTCTCTAGTGTCAATATATTAAAAATATACAATATAATTTTTCTCAATCGAAAAACATTGAAAACATTGATTTGTGTAGATACAAGAAAACTGATTTTCATAGCAAAAATATACTTGTCATATTTTTATAATGGTGGGAAATGTTGCATTATCTGTGTTTATACATTGGGAACTTATGTGTTCTACCTACTAATGTGCCTACCAATGTGTTTATATAATTTATTTGTGTACTACCTACTAAAAGTGGTTAATTACTTTTAGAAATGACATTTACACATTTTCGTGTTGTGTGGAAAATACTGGGAACTTTAACCAAGAAACCTTACTGTCTGATTCTATCACCATTGAGTCTTCTGATTTTTGAAGGAACAAAGATATGAACATGTGTCTTTCAGACCATATGTATCACTAACTCAAAATAATAATAATAATAATAATAATAAAATAAAAATTGTTATTTTTTTTATCGAATTATTTTCATGATAAAAGTTTTTCATATTTTTAAATATAAAATTTTGCAATATTTATTTTTTTTCAGACTCAAGTTTTAAAACCATTGAATATAATAATCCACAAATATACAACCATACAGCCATATTAAACTGGGAGCTACTATTTAAAGTGGATTCCGAACCACTACAATCATCCTACTACTACACCACATCACTGTGCCTAGAGCTGAGTTGCCCTTTTACAGTTTGGGAATGTGGGTGAGAAGAAGCCTGATTGGATTCTGTGACGATCTACGGTCATATGAGACCGGGACCTACGGTTTAAAGTGGATTCCGAACCACTACAAACATCCATCCACGGGATTCGAACCCGATACCTGTGGTACCGAGTGCCAGAACGCTAGTCACTCGGCCATCAGGCTCTGACTACAAACATCCATGATACCGTCAGGGATTCGAGCCCTGAAACCTGCGGCCCAAAGCGAAAGTCACTCGACTCCTATATACATATACATAATTATATAACGGTCATTATCCCATTATCTGTTTCTCTTTCCACTAACAGTAACAAGTTGATAAATTTCAGTTTCTTTATTAAAGTACATAGTAATTATATCTATATATTAATAATGCTAATTAAATAAATCAAGCTAATTTAATTCAAGATCTAAAAGTTAATTGTTATTAAAGAGTTAAAATTCATAACTTCCATATTTAAATTTATTCAAAACATTAAAATTCATATTTTTAAAATTAATTGTATAGCAATAGTAAAGCACTGTTAAACAGATACTGATATTGTTTAAAATAATCATTAATAAAAAAACTGATTAAATTACCATCTTATGCATCTTAACTTTGCCTCCTCGAAAATATATCATCTTTTTTATTAAGTATTATTACCATTGTAGCGAGACTACTTAAGAAATAATATGTGAATAATTAAAACTCTCTTCCTCACATTAATAGAATCGCGTGCGATTGAAGCAGGTGTGGGTGTCAATCCGAATCTCCTCTTTTCCGAAATCACATTTCTTGTTTTCGGTACGAAAAAAGACTGGAAAATACAATAATTATGAGTGTGATATTTCTTTTCTCACGATCTTCCCCTCCGTCTTTTTCTGTATTCATAGTTTCGCGACCATCCGAAACACTGCTTGCTTCCGTTTCCTCGTCAAGCCCCGGCTTCCACTTTTTAATACACCCCCCCCCTTTTATCGTCTGCAACCCCCTCCCGTCAATCTCTTCTCTTCCTCCCCGTTGATGAGTTTTCATTTGGAAACGGAGAATCAAATGAAATGTCTCGTATGTCAATCTTTTGTTGTATTTCATTGTGTTGCATGTAATTGGGTTGTATGGCAAAGAATATGAAATAATGGGCAACGGGTTTGAGGAGGAAACCCGATAACCGTGTTAATTTCTTGTGGCGATGAAGAAATGTTTCGTACTTGTATCCATGCAGCCTATGCACATCGTTTTGGTTACATTAATGAGATCTTTCAATAATAGAACTGTTACCATTAAAGTGCAGAAATAAGTTATACTACATATTATATAGGTAATGTGCAGATTTGATTTGGTTGCCGCTCTACGGTTATCTTGTGCACACGAGGGCTAAACAGACCGGGACCTATAGTTAAAAGTGGATTCCGAACCAATAACAAACATCTATGCCACCCCTCCAGGATTCGAACCTGGAGCATGTGGTACCAAAGGTCAGACCGCTAACGAATTGGCCATCAAGCAGCAGGTAATGTGCAGAGTAACTACAGTGATACGTTAAAGTGAAGAAAATTGTTTCATTTTCAAATTACTTGGGTAATCTGCACGTTAACCTACTAGACACTTTAAAGTGAAAATTAAATCTTTGCTGGAACAACAGCTAGGTTTCTGTACGCTTAAATTAACATAATGTTATTTATTTATTTTTCGATATCTAAAGAATCAAAATATAGTCATACAATCCCCAAGTTAGTTGATAGAATCAATCACCCATCAACCATCATCAAACCCCCCATCAAACATCATCAACCATCAATAAATCATATCATTATCATATTACTGAAATTTTCTGTAATAGAACTGTTACCGCTAAAATGCAGAAATCAGTTATTCTACAGATTATCTAAGTAATGCGCAGAGTAACTAGGAGTGATCCTTTAAAGTGCCAAAAATTATTTCATTTCTCAAATTACTTAGATAATCTGCACATTACGTATTAGGCAATTACGTATTAATTACGTGCACATTACGCAATTACGTGCACATTATGTATTAAGTGAAAATTAGATCTTTGCTGGAACAACTGCAGCGTTTCTGCACACTTAAATTAACTGTTTTTATTTATTTTCTTAACGATATCTAAATAATCAAGCTAATACAATCATACAATCCCCAAGTTAATTAGTAGAGTCAATCACCTATCAATCAAAAAAACTATAATGCAAAAATCAAACGGTTTAAAATATTACTACAATTAAGTAATGAATTTGCAAAACATATAATAAAATTATGATTTATTAGTGCAATCTAAAGATTGGTGGCACTTTGAATTGCATAGCAAATTGATTTTGCGACAAGCACACTTATTTGTGCTACATTTTGATTTCCATAATAATAAATAATTTAATTTTTTTATTAAAATGAAATATTTAAAAAAGATTAATAAATTTAAAAAATACCAATGGATTATTCTTGTAAAGTATTATATACAATGGCTGATCATATTTATGACTTCATAAATACAATGGGGAAAATTTGTGTATAACATAACTAAGCCGAATCTAAAATGTCAATATTTTTTCAAGAAGACAAAAACCTAAACAGAAAGAAAACAAATTAAAGAAAAACCTAAAAAATTAAATAAATTATAAAATACTAATTTATTTCAAGAAACTCATTTAAATAAAAAATACAATCGGTGCTATCGTTTTTCTTTAATTAATTTTCTTAATTTAAATGAAATCATCAAGTACGTTCCAAGAAATTCACTGATACCTGTATTTAATTAGAATTACGCAAGACTGATAGGGCTATGTATGAGAATGGAAAATTTCTCAATATAAAACGTTTCAAAAATAAAAAAAAACATCAAAAATTTTCAAAATGAAATACGGATTGGGAAACGCAAGAAGGCCAAATGGAAATAATCAACTTCCGGACAGATTTTATGCGAGAAAAAAATGCATTAAAAAATGGTTTTTCTTCCGCCAATTTGTTTTTCGAAGAGAAGATCCTTGAACACGGTTTCTTCCAGTTATATCACCAATGTTAACAAGGCCCTTTAATTTTACACTCCATTGCCTTTGGCCTCTGCAGTGAAATTGGTAAAAAATGTGTAGAAAAGAACGAAAATGACTTTGAAACCAATACAAAAACTAATAAAACTTGTTGTAACGACAATATTTTACTGCATTTGATTCATTACTTTCAATGAATCATTACCTTTTTCTGCGAAAAAGTAAATTCAAATGGGAATGAGTAAGAGTTTGGAAGATAAAAATAAATTAAAATGGCCATTATCATCAGTTAAAGTTGGAATAGTCATCAGTTGAAGTTTTTGTCACTTCAATTTATAAATTAATTGAAATAAAATCCTACTGCTTACTGAGAAACATATACAAAATCGTAGTTTTTCATTTGTTGGCTTTTTGTCAATATGCAATTAAATAAATTTAAAACGGTTCTTAGAAAATTTAGAATTAATAAACATACATTTATTTCAAGGCATCGACAAGTTCGAATGGTAAATTAAGAATGAATTTGATTTTAAATCTTTCAGATGATTCATTTTGGTTTTGGCTTGTCTCTACTGTCATTTTTTGCACACTTTAGACTAATTAGAGGATTAACGTTTAACCTAAAGTTAACCTAAAGTTTAACGAGGATTCCGCACCACTAACAAACATCCAAAAGGCACCAAAGGCCAGAGCGCTAGCCATTTGGCCATCAGGACGCTGTTAGAGAAATCTGAAAGAATGTAAGTGGGTTTTTTTGTCAATTTAATGTTCATAAGACACTGCAAACACTCTTCAATAAAATAATTAAATGCCAAATAAAATATTAATGGATGAAATGATGCTTCTGTATTATGTATTATAAATTATGTACTGTAGATTATGTAATACTGGAAAAATAAAGTTTATGAAATTAGTTTTCAGATATTTTCAGAGTATAAATCTATTTATTGCAGATTCATATTAGAACAAAGACAATGATTTAGAACCACAGGCCTCAGGTTAATGGATGGCCTCAGCATGGATGTTTGTTTATGGTTCGGATTCCACATTAAACTGTTAGGTCCCGGTCTAATTAGCCTGAAGTGTGCACAAAATGACCGTAGAGCAACAAACCAAACTTTTAAAATATTTATCTTTAATTTTTAAAAATATTTTTAAAAAATATATGATTAAGTTCCTATGGTTAAGGGGACAGGATACAAGTAAAGAGAAAAATATCCAAGTGGGCAATTATTTCCTTTTGTTGGATTCTCTTCCCATAAATAATAATGATAGTTATCCATACATTTGGCTCTATTCTGCATAAACACACGGAGCTTTCATTTAAACAGAAGAGATAACACATTTTGATTTCAGGTAATAGACACCATTTTCTAGATATCATTAGCTTCACTGAAGGTTGAAACTACTTCCTGCAAAAGTTAAACTTTCCTCTGCCTTTTTTTTTTTTCCACCACCTACAACTCAATGATAGGGTAAGAAGAGCCTCATCAAAGGTTGTCAAAACGTCTTTTATTCCTTAGTACCTGGAAATCCTCTGGGCAGATGAGAGAAGAAGATAATTATGCCTCCGAAGAGGATGAATCGCTGGAGCAAATAGATTGAGACTGAAAGTGTCCTCTTCCTCGGCCATTGTTGTGTCATCTCCGGTACGAAAACGTTATTTCCTTTTTTTTATTTTTTTTTTTTCTACGTCTCATCGCTACTGCTTCAAGTCTCTTTGTAAAAAAAAAAAAAACATAACAAGGGTTTCACTAATCCTGCCAATAATGTGAGGCAATTTTTTTTTCTTCATGATAGTCGTTTGTGTGGCAAATGATAGGTTATGTAGAATCAGACAATTCATTTTCATTCATTTAAGTCCCTACGAAAAAAAAAAAAAAAAAATTTTTTTACCTTTGATTTTTAATTCCGCTGAATGTTTGGAGGTTTTAAATTTTTTTATTTTTCATTATTTGTGAAAGATAAATTTTTTAAAATAATATTTAAGTTCTACATATAGAATTGAAAATGTGAGTTTTTAAATGGTCATTTAAATTTTTTTTAAAAATATCTCTTCAACCAATTGACTTTTTTTTCTTTAATTTCAAAATTCTCTTGAGGTTTAAAAAATATTAACCTGTTCTTCCTACCACGCAAGAAGAAAAAAATTTCCCATAAAGCAGATATATGAATATGATATATAAATATGAATTTTAAGAAAATATTTAGAGATTCTCTCTTAACTATTTTTAAAAATAATCTCATTATTGCCATCACTTTGATAAATTGCCTTCAAACTTTATTATTTGATTTCGCATTATTTAGTACTATTTTTCGATTGAATTTATATATTTAATTCGATAAATAATTTAAAATGCATTTATGCTGTCCAACAATATAATGATGGGGCCTGATGGCTGAATGACTAACACCCTGACGATAGGTGACACAGATTTCGGGCTCGAGTCTCGACTGTGCCATGGATAATTGTAGTAGCTCTGAATCCACTTCAAACCGTAGGTCCCTGTCTATATGATTGTAGAGAGTTGCTACATTTCTTGGGCATAGGGCTGACAATCCCACTCCACTACTCTACTCACTTTTACCAGCCTACCCACAACTACTAACCTTTTCAATGGTCTTGGCCACCCTGGATTGTTGCGCCAATAATAATTAATACAATATAATAATTTTTTTAATTTATCAATATAATCTGTAAGATTATTAAAATTATCGATAAAAGCTTTTTCATTATAACATATTTTACTTCAGTGCTAGCAATTTAAAAAAGATACAGAATTATTTTTTGCATCGTAATTTACACCAAATATTACATAAATGTAATGACGAAAGATTTATTAAAAGTAATTACGGCTATAAATTGCAGCGTTTAGCTTGACAGATCTCAAATAACACTTCAGATGCAACCTATTGTGTGTCCATGTAAAATGGATACCTCCGAATCGGAGATGGATTGGTCAGTAGAGAGCCGGGGCTGGGCACAATGGAACACCAAGGTCTCACCATCACTAACCTGACCACGCTCGGATGGCCACAATGAGAACGACTTCAATTCATTTTGCAGTTTTTAAATGATAGGAATGAATAAAAAAGCAGTTTCTTATGTATCTTACATCATGGGGAGGGAGAGTGTAGAAGTTGCGCAAGAAACAACCAAAATAACACGGCCTCTAGCGCATTTAACATCTCTTAATGAAATACTATATCTTGCTTCGATTTACATGAAAACAAAAATGGCAGATATCTTGAAATCTATAAGGTGAATAATATCAGTTGTCCTCATTAACATAACAAAAATATAGTGCTGTTAGAGCTGTTGCCTGTTACTCAAATGTTATCAT
>BPLR01020232.1:0-24093 GCA_021605095.1 Caerostris extrusa | reverse complement strand
AAACACTTATTTATTTTTTATTTTTTCAAAAATTATGTCTATATAACTTAAAGAAAACAAGTTAAATAAAAAAAATAAACATTTTATTTGAATTAAATACTTTTGAAAGTTGGTAATTTAATTACTTTGGTTGTTAACTATTTTTTTCACTTCAATTAAAAACATTTTTTTTTATTCCTTTATTCCTAATTCCTCTTATAATCTTGATTTATTGCTATTTTAAAAATGTCGACACTACTTTTATTCCGTTGTAACTTTGTAACGAGGTTCATTAGAAATCCTATTATATCCCATACTGTGTATCCATTCGATTTCAGATTTATTAGATTACAATAAAACCAGCCGTATTTATTTCCACCAAGCATGAATTCTGTTAAAGAAAGAACGACATATTCAACTGTCAATTACTTTGCGAGCATTTTAATTCAACTCTCAAAGAACTCAACAACTCGAATTTCGTATTCACCCTCTCACCTGACAGACGCGACTTTCCTCAACTATTGAATATTAATTTAGGGAAACGTGTTGAACACATGTCAGACTTAACTTTCAATTTAATGTAGCCTATAATCATTTCTGTCCAGTTTCGTTCTCTGATATGCCCCGTAAAGACATGGCAAGTAAATTGCATTAATTCTGTGATATTTTCCTCTCGGTAAAGATATCGATTTCGTGCAAGTTCAAAATCAAAAGTTTGGTATTCACGTTGAAATTTTAATAAAGTTGGGAGGGGTTGATTCAAAACTGTGTAAAGTTAATTTTATAAAAGATGTGAGGAGTTGTTTCCATGACTATTCCACTGTTAAAAAGCTTATTAATACAGAGTTGTGAGTGTTGATAAACAGATAATCATCGAAATAAATGAAATAAACTAAAAGTATACAAGAAGTTTATAAGTTAATTTACGATGTTGGATATTTTGTGCTCTAAAAAATAGACAGCTATCCAAACAAACCACATACTCCTAGTTGAGGTAAGATTAAGCTAGCTTAAACTAGAATGTACTAAGAAAAAATTAATTTCTTAAAAATTCCTGTCTCCCACTTGGTAAAGGATAATATGGTTTCCGAAAGGAATTACGATGGATTTCCACCGGATACTAAAATCTCATATCTAGGAGCGTGAGCCAGTATTAAAGTATGAATGGGAAAGAAATTAGACTTATGACTGGCTAGCGTCTCTGAGGTAAGATATAATATATTTCAGAAACCTCTTTTTACGGGAGGAACTTCTCGAGCTCAGATGCCATATTTACGAAGACCCCAAAGAATTAAATAAGATATAGTTTTGAGAAAATCTGGAAAATTCTTACAGGAAATATGTTTATCGATGCGAGATGCTTTACAAACATTGCTACAGCCGTGCCCCGGATTGAAACCTCTGCCCTCCTGCACAATAGTTACGTAAATTAAGTTTTATATTTAATAATCAAGTATTATAAAAACTCAAAATATTTTTAATATGCTGCTTTCCCATATTCTTAGACCGTCTGCCTACTGCCAGACGTCAAGACCTGAGATGTTTTCTTTTTAAAGTAGAGTTATCAGTCCTACGCCCAACAGACATATTATGCCGAAAACTATGATTTAAAGTGGATTAATATCACTATAAACAACCATGGCTCCGCCGGGAGCTGAATACGTAACCTGTGGCTCCACAGGTTCTAGTCACTCAGCTATTAGTCGCTTTAATATTGTCATTTGTTAACTAGTGCAAAGCCTTTTTTTCCCCAACACTCAGTTGTGTTTTTTCATACAAATTTAATAACAACAACAACAAAAAAGGGTAGACACATAAATAAGAATGTTTCTAAAAAAATATAAAAAAAAAATGTATTAAAAATAACTAATGCTTTTAAGATTCCTAATTATTTTTAAAATCTAAACACTACTTTCAAGCACTCATTTAGAAGACAATGGCTGCTATTAACTGCTGTTAAAAGTAATTAATGACTTCCTCAAACAACATAACATTAGAAGAAAATTAAAAAATAAACATTTAGTTTACGAGAGAGAGAGAGAGAGACAGTGTAGAAATAATCCATTTCCAAGCAGAAATTAAGTCGGCAGTTTCACCCTTTTAATTCAATTTGCCCGCCCAATAATTCAAACAGATGACGAACAATGATGAAAACGAATTATTACAGCTCTCCCTCACAGTCAATCGAATCTAATTACTTTATCACATGAAATTTTATTTAATTGAAGATGCTCAGGTTAATCTCATTTGCTTCCTGCGGTTTGCGATCAAATAATCGCGTTTAATTTGCATAGTTCTGAACACGATCCAGATGCTGGTAACGATCTCGCTTGGTCCATAAAACTCCGGAAGGACATTTATTATGCTCGGGTATCATTTGAATGTCTTGCGGAATCATTCAGAAATACCCCAGAAGAGAGGCATATTCTGTTACCCTCAGCCAGACAGCGGCATTTCGTTATTGACGTTAGATAAATAAATGAAAGCATAACCTTATTCTGGAAAATTAATTGAATTCCTATAGGGCCATATCAGTAGATTAACATGGCGATTGATTCTTCCTTTTGCAGTGTCATCGATTTTGTTCGGGAGAAAGCTAATAACAGAAAAAAAGTATGTGATGAAAGACCTAAATAGTGTCTTGATGATCTGCGTAAGATATGTTATAGAGAGACATAAAATTAATTAATTGATTTAATTAATTATGTGCATTTTTAAATGACGATGCATTATATGCATTTGTTGACGATACTATATGACCTATATAAATAACATTATATATATGTAACAGTATTAATTTGATTTTAAAAAAAATTTACCTTAAAATGCTATACAGTTTTGGTTATAAGAAACAGACATATAGAATTCCTTTTACATAATGTTTTATTTATATTTATATATATATATATATATATATTGAACTGATTCAATTGTCTATAAAGAGTTGGAACTAGATTTTAATTTTTCATTAATTCGCGTTAATGCATTTTTATTGAGTGACATTTTAAAAATGAAGCTTATATATTTTTTTTAAATATTCCGTTTTTTAATCTTACTAGTCAAAGAAAATAAGATTAGGAATAATTGATTATTTCAAACAATAAACAAAACAACGGGATTGAATGTTTTACAAATTGCTTTTCCTGGAAATTATCCAGAAAAAGAAAGTATTTTTTTACATTACACTTTTTTATTACACAATACAATTGTTTTTAATACACACTACAGTTACCTTTTTTTTTTTCAGATGTCCTTTCCAGCACAGCTAGACACGAACCCGAAACCTGTCTCTCAACCATCAGACCCCATTTATGTGATCAATTACGTTATGTCAATTCTCAGCAATGATTGTTACATATGTCAATAGCAAGATCGAATGTGTAACATTACATTGTTAATTATATTGTACGCATACTAACCTTCGCTACGACCAGGATACTAATTGAGGTATTCTTTAATGAATATGAAATATATCGTAACTTAATTACCTTATTTTTCGATCTTTTAGAAT
Source organism: Caerostris extrusa (assembly GCA_021605095.1). NCBI lineage: Eukaryota > Metazoa > Arthropoda > Arachnida > Araneae > Araneidae > Caerostris > Caerostris extrusa. The sequence goes on along the minus strand of BPLR01020232.1, from coordinate 20,603 downwards.
GCATATAATTAATTAAATCAATTAATTAAATGTATGTTTCTCTATAACATTTCTTATGCGCATCACCAAGACACTATTTAAGTCTATTTCCACATACTTTTTCCATTATTAGCTTTCTCCCAAACAGAATGGAGGACAAGGCAAAAGAAAAGATCAATCGCCATGTTAATACATTTATGTTTCCCCATAGGAATTCTAATTAATTTTCCTGAATCATGTTATGCTTTCATTTATTTATCTGGCATCAATAACGAAATGTCACTGTCTGGCTGAGGGTAACAGAATATGCCTCTCTTCTGGGGTCTGTCTAAATAGCAAGACATTTAAATTATACCCTGGCACAATAAATATCCTTCCGGAGTTTTATGGGCCAAGCGAGATCGTTACGAGCATCTGGATCATCTTCAGAACTATGCAAATTAAATGTGATCGTTTGATCGCAACCGCAAGGAAGCAAATTAAATTAACATGAGCATCTTCAATTAAATAAAATTTTGTCTGATAAAGTAATTAGATTGGATTGACTGTGTTCATCATCTGTTTGAATTATTGGGTGGGCAAATTGAATTAAAAGGGTGAAACTGTCAACTTAATTTCAGCTTGGAAATGGATTATTTCTTCTCTCTTTCGGTCAAACTAAATATTTATTTCTTCTTATAACATTACTTATGTTATTTGAGGAAGTCATTAATTACTTTTAACAGCAGTTAATAATAGTCATTGTCTTCTAAATGAGTGCTTAAAAGTAGTGTTTAGTTTGTAAAAGATAATTAGTAATCTTAGAACCATTAATAATTTTTAATATTTTTGCCACATTTTTTTATAGAAACTCATGTTTGCACCAGCGTTTTTTTGTTGTTATTAAAATATAAGGGGTAACAAAATGGGAAAAATAGTTTATTTTAATACATTATTATTAAAAATATATGTAATGAACTTCGTGCAATTCATTTTGCAAAAGAATTATTTCATAATTGAGCAAAACATTATTTTCATTCTTTTTTCATTAACATTTAACAACAATCCGGAAAGATTTTATCACCATTATAAATAGCATTGTACTTTTTTAAAAAACAGTACAGGATTCTGTTTCTTCATAACAAATTATTTATATTTAAGAGCAATGATTAGATATTTGCATTTGAAATATTGTTCATTATCATAACCAATTCATTTATACAAAACAAATTTATTAGCTAATTTATAAACAATACTCTTATTTACTTTCTAATCCGGTAATTCTCCTAATTATGAGTTTGGATAATTGACTGTCTGTGACAAAATAATTGCTTTATTATATACACTCAAGAGCCAAAACATTATGACCACCTGTCAATAACGAGTTGGCCCCACCTTTGGCGCGCAACACAGCTTTTTAACCCGCCTTGGCATAGATTAATACCACCACTTAATACCAGTTAAATACCACTTCCACCTGATCACGTGCCTTCCACGTCATCCAGGCGAGTTCATTGCAAAATGTAGGGGTGGTCATAATGTTTTGGCTCTTGAGTGTAGATTGCTATGCATCTGTAACAGTAAGAGGTTGGTAAGTGAAATTAGCAGGAAAACAAAGCTTGTTATACCAAAAAAAGTTTATAGGGAAAGTGTTTTTCTCTTATTAATATTAGAATATCGGATGCGCAGAAGATCTACCTCCCCGTGGTGCACCTGGTAACACTTTTTAGTGGCTAAAAGATATGCAACTTGGCATTATTGTTAGATTAATGAACTCTGTTTCAGCATGTTTTTTGTATTATTTTGTTGTATTTTTTTTCCTTCATTGTTTTTTTTAGCTCTAACTGTTCATAATCTGGCATTGGAAATAAAAAATATTAGAATATTTAATTTATATACATAATTCATTTTAAGATAAAGTGAATAAGAAGTTGTTAAATTGAAATAAAAAACATCTTATGCAAATATCACACAATTAAAATCGCAAAATTCAAAAATATCTCAAATACATGCAATTATCAAAAATTCTATACATCATTTATTTCTTAACACATATTAAAGTTCTAATTGACATTTATATGAAGAAGGAATTTTTCTTTATCATTATCAGGCACATCAAGGTTAATTAAAACTCTCATAATCGTAAGCTATACCCTGGATTTGTTAATTAGTTAATTAACATTAAATGTCGTTGTTTTTATCGTTTCATAACCTCAGTTATTCCTAATTTTATTTTTCTTTCAACTAGCAAAATAAGAAACCGGAATATTTAAAAAAAAAACTATCAATTTCATTTTTTAAAGTGTCATTCCATAAAATAGGCATTCACTCAGAAATAATGCAACAATAAAATCTAGTTCTATTTCTTTACAGTCAACTGAATCAATTCAATATATACATAAATATAAATAAAACTGTATGTAAAGGAATTCTACATGTCTGTTGCTTATAACCAAACAGTATAATATTTAAAGATACATTTTTAATGAAAAATAAAATGATCAAATAAATGTTGGTACCTATATAAAATATATAGGTCATATAGTATTGTTAAAAAATGCATATAATGCATCGTCATATAAAAATTCGTATAGTTAATTAAATCAAGCAATTAATTTTATGTTTATTTATAACGTCTTACGCGGATCTTCAAGACACTATTTTGGTCTTTCATCACATACTTTTTCCATTATTAGCTTTCTCCCGAAATGAATGGATGACACAGCAAAAGAAAGAATCAATCGCCATGTTAATCTATTGATGTTTCCCCATAGGAATTCCAATTAATTTTCAGAATCAGGTTATGCTTTCATTTATTTGCCTAACATCAATAATGAAATGCCACTGTCTGGCTGAGGGTAACAAAATGTGCCTCTCTTCTTGGGGTTTCTAAATGATTCCGCAAGTCATTGAAATGATACCCGGGCATAATAAATATCCTTCCGGAGTTTTATGGACCAAGCGAGATCGTTACAAGCATCTGGATCGTGTTCAGAGCTATGCAAATTAAACGCGATTATTTGATCGCGAACCGCAGGAAGCAAATGAGATTAACCTGAACATCTTTAATTAAACAAAATTTTGTCTGATAAAGTAATTAGAATGGATTGACTGTGAAGGAGAGCTTTAATAATTCGACTTTATCATTGTTCGTCATCTGTTTGAATTATTGGGCGGGCAAATTGAATTAAATGGGTGAAACTGTAAATTTCTGCTTGGAAATGGGTTATTTCTTCTGTCTCTCGTAAACTAAATGTTTATTTTTTAATTTCTTTTGTTATGTTGTTTGACTCATCTCTTAAACTAAATTTTAATAGAATTTAAAAGATAATTCCGAATCTTAAAATTATTAATAATTTTTAATATTTTTTATAGAAACTTTACGAGGCAACAATTTTTTTGTTATTTTTATATTTGTGGGAAAAGAAGCAGTTCGGTTTCAGAAAAAAAGCTTTCCAGTTGTTAAAAATTTTTTCAAAATGTAATAGAATGTTAAAGGGCTTGCATATTAAGAGCGAAATGAATAGTGCTCTGGCGCTTTGTGGCATTTTTAGGTTTGAGTCCTGGATGTGTGACATGGATGATTGTAGTGGTTATTAATCCACTTTAAACTGTACGTGACAGTCTAAAATGAATGGGGCTTATAGCTGACTGCTCTACACCGTAAAAGGAAACAATCTCCTGTCTCAAAATCTGCCAGCAGCCAACAGCTTTGACAAACCATAGGGCTGTTGCATATTGAAGAAAAATCATATTAAAAGATTTCTTGTGTATTTATCAAATTTGATTACCATGATAATCTAAGTAGCTAGTGTGCAGGAGGCATAAGGTTTGAATGGAGGTGTCCATCGTAATCACTGCTTTTAGAACAGAGAATATGACGATGGCTGTCTATGGCATCTCGCATCGACAAACAAGATACCTGATGAGAGTTTTAGAGAGTTTTCATGCAATGGAGGCAATTACCCCTTAAATGTCATGCATGATGGCATGTCCTCCCCTTGCCTCCTGTCGCTGTGTTGATATAAATTAAGGAATCACGTGACCCCATCAATTAGATTTTTATAAAAAGCCACACAAACCATTCTTGTATATATGTTTTTTTGATCCTAAAATAATAAAACTAAAAACTGTTTTGAATTGTTTTTGATTGAATCATTTTTAAAAGTAAATTAATTTAATTGTTAATAAGACAGACATATGATTCATTTTTTAATTCACTACTGTCATAAAAGTCATTGAATAAAATCATTTTTTTCCAAAATGTACAAAATGGTTAATCGCCACTAATACTTTTGAATTTTATGGAAAATTTGATTTTACACAAAATTTACTGTGGCAGAAAAGGGTTGCTACCTTATATCTGCAACTTTTACACTATATTGTAATGAATTATTTGGGGGTTTTCTTAAGTATGGCAAGTAAATTCAGGACATTTGTTACGCAAAAATAGGTTTCTGCCAGATATTATAATCACACCTATATAATCAAGCCAGTCATAAATATAATTTCCTTCCCATTAATGCTTTCATACTCGATCACGCTACAAGACATGTGTGTTTGGTTTATCGCTGGTGCACACGATGGCAAATAAACCGGGATCTACAGTTTTGGCTTTCGAACCACTAATAAACATCCATACTACTGCTTTGAACCTGGAGCGTGTGGTACCAGAGCCAGAGCATTAGCAAATTGGCTCAGGCCGCATTCCACAACATCAAATTTTGGTGTCCTGTGGAAATCAATCGTAAGCCCACCCGGAAAGAATATTTTCCTTTATTCAAGTGGGAGACTGGAATTTTTAAAGAATTTATTTTTCTTTCTACATTCTTGTTTTAAGGGTGTAATATTACATCAATTAGGGAGTATATGGTTTAATTGGAAAACGGTTTATTTTTTATAGCACAAAATATCCAACATCGTAAATTAACTTAGATAAACTTCATGTATATTTTTAGGTTATTTCAATTTTTTCGATGATTATCTGTATATCAACACTCACAACTCTATATTAATAAGCTTTAACAGTGGAATAGTCACGGAAACACAACTTCTCCCATCTTTTATTAAATTAACTTTACACAATTTTGAATCAAAATTCCCCTACACTTTATTAAAATTTAAATGCGATACCAAACTTTTATTTAGAACTTGCCCGAAATCGATCTCTTTACCAAGAGGAAATATCACAGCATTAATGCAATTTACTTGTCATGTCTTCTACAGGGCATATCCGAGAACGAAACTGGGCAGAAGTGATTATACGCTACATTAAATTGAAAGTTGAGTCTGACATGTGTTCAACAAATTTCTAAATTAATATTCAATAGTTGAGGAAAGTCGCGTCTGTCAGGTGAGAGTTCGAGTTGTTGAGTTCTTTGAGAGTTGAATTAAAATGCTCGCAAAGTAATTGACAGTTGAATATGTCGTTCTTTCTTTAACAGAATTCAGGCTTGTGGAAATAAATACGGTTAATTTTATTGTAATACAATAAATCTGAAATTGAATGGATGCATTGTATGTGATATAATAGGATTTCTAATGAACCTCGTTACAAAGTAACAACGGAATAAATGTAGTATCGTCAGTTTTAGATAGCAATAAATCAAGTTTTCAATAAAGAAATAAGAAAATTTTCTTTTGATTAAATAGAACAAAAAATATCCAAATATTTATTATTAATATTTTTATTTAATTATCAATGGCAATGTTGCTAGATACCACAGATTTCGGGTTCGAGTCTCGGTGATGCCATGGATGATCGTAGTGGTTTCGAATCCTCTTTAAACCGTAGTTCACGGCCCTACATGACTGTTGAAAATTGCGAGTAGAGCTGACAAACCTACCCCGTAAAAAAAAAAACATTTCCTGACTCGAAATCTGCAGATGATGTACTGTACAATTTTGAGCAACACAATTGCACCTGATGGCCGAGTGTCTGCAGCTGTAGTGCTCGGTACTACGGGTTCGAGTCCCAGCAGTGCCGTGGATGTTGTAGTGGTTAGGAATCCTCTAAAACCGTAAGTACTGGTGTAAGACTGGCACCCTACCGCGTAAAAAGAAAGCATCTACTGTCTCGAAATCCGCCAGTGGGCAGATGGCCTTGGCGGATTTCAGAGTTTAAATATTTGGGTTCAAATATTCTGGTGCCTTTGGCCTCCATGGGCTGTCGCGCCAATGGAAAAAAGAAGAATACGTCTTTCACTTTTATTTTTGTTAATGCAGACAATAGTGTATAATATCCTCATATTATAACTTTTTAGTTTAATTACAATTAATTTAATTAATAATTCTAACTAATTACATTAAATATAATTATTGTATTATTTATTTAAAGTTATGATTATTGATGGATGATTAAATCTCACTCAATAGGAAGACATAGGTATTTAATGTTTATGATATTATCTGGCAGATGCTAAATCTCTAACTCTTTCATTACTTATACTACACCACATTACTGTGACTAGAGCTGAGTTGCTTCTTTACAGTTTGGGAATGATGTGGGTGAGAATTCTAATTGGGCTCTGTGACGTTCTACGGTCATATGAGACCGGGACCTGCTGCTTAAAGTGGATTCCGAACCACTACAAATATCCATGGCACCATCGAGATTGGAACCCGATACCTATGGGACCGAGCACCATAGCGTTAGCCACTCGGCCATCAGCCCATCCTCCATCTTTCACTGAGAAATATGAAAAATATGTAATAAATAAATCTATGAACATGAAAAATATGCAGTAAATCTATGAACAGGAAAAATATGCAATAAATCTATGAATATGAAAAATATAAATCTATGAACATGAAAAAATATGCATATGAACATGAAAAATAAATCTATGAACATGAAAAATATGCAATAAATCTATGAACATGAAAAATATGCAATAAATCTATGAACATGAAAATGAAAAATCTATGAACATGAAAAATAAATCTATGAACATGAAAATATGCAATAAATCTATGAACATGAAAAATATGCAATAAATCTATGAACATGAAAAATATGCAATAAATCTAACAAAAAAATGCATACTTAATATAAGATGTAGTAAAATATATTTAGAACATGAAAAATATGCAGTTTATTCAATTGAACATGAAAAATTTGCAAATCTTGAACATTTGCAAATGGCTTTAAATTTCAAACTATGAACATGAAAATATGCAATTCTTCACATGAAAAATATGCAATTTTAATATAAGTTATGTCTATTTAGAGACAGTTTACATTTAAAATTGTCAGTTAAATAGAATCCAATAAGTAAATTAATAAAAATATATTTAAAAAATTTAGAAAAATTTCATTTTTCAAGTTCCTGTATATGTATGCATAATTTCATTAAATTTTAAGGTCAAAAATGTTATCTAGAATATTTTTCGAAATAAGGCGAAAAAAAAAAAAAATGACGATTCCTTTAAAATTAAAAGTTTACTTTAAAACTTCTTTTTTAGTTTAAATAAAGTTAGAATAGTTTTGAAATTTTTAGGCTTCCATCAAATTTGTGCAGTTGTTTTATCAATAAATATATTAATTAAAAATTATTTGTTGATTTTTAAAAGCAAACGTATTCTGAGAAATATGTAGGTATGTCATTCTCTCACCAAAAAACAATTTTCTGTTCTTAATTAAAATAAAAACTAAAAGCTATCAAAGTTTGAATAAAAGTTTGATGTGCAGTTTAACTGGAATACTTCTTTAATGATGAGAATAATAGAAAAAAAAATTAGTCAGTAAACAAAAAAAAAAAAAAAAAAAAAAAAGAAATTCTCCTGCTTTATGACAATTTTATTTTAGATAAAAATGGCGGTTCATGAAAAGGGAGTTCTTCGCATTCTTTAAAGAATAATAGTTTGAAAGCTATTTAAAAATCCTTCCAGGAATTCTTTGCAATTAATAAGATGTCCTTATTTAATGAATGTAAGAAAGTTTTTCATCTTCAAGGCTTCTCATGTTCTTTTTGAATGAGAAACGAATATTCTTAAAACAAAGAACGAATCAAACTTAATTTTTAATTCATGTACTCGAAATTATATTTAAGTTTTTCTCTGGTGTTCTATTTTTCTGTTGCAATATTTATTTAATAGCACACCAAAAAAGAAATTATATTTCTTACTAGAAAAAAATCTTCTTTCTAAAATGGCAGTTGCATTTAAATGTGAATTCTTTCGAATAATTTTATTCACGTAATTGCTAAGTAATTAGTTTTTCATGTTCAGAATATTTAAAACTTTAGAATGAAAAGATTATTTTCATGGGTGAGAATTTTTTTAATAACAGTTTTGTCTTTTTCTATCATCTGATTCTTTTTATTCATGAAGTAAGTTTCAAAAAACATTTCAGTTTTTCAATTTGATTTCGTAAGGTTTATTTCTATGCATTGATTTTAATTCTGTTTTGTAATTAATAACTGATACTCTGTTTTTAATGTATAAAATACATTTGCGAAATAAAATTCCTCTTTTTTTTAATTTTAAATAAATAAAATTTGCTTAGATTTGTTTATAAAATATTCAGGATTTGAAATAGTTCTGTAATTGTAATAACTATAAATATTTTTTTTATTCTAATCTGCTTTCATTGTTTAAGTTTATTTTTATTTATTAAAGAAAATGAATACAAGTAACTTGAAAGATGATGTCTGACATTATTTGTATAAAGTACGTTTGTTCAAATAATTGTTTTATTATTTAAATAACTGCTTGTTTTTTTATGATTTAAGTTCAATCTATAACGTAAGTGCAATTTAATAATAAATGTGATTCCTTTTGTTCTCGATTATTTTTAATACTATCTGGTACATAATATAGAAGTTATATTTTGCAAATTTTTGTTTTGAAATTTTATTCTAATTATTACATTATCATGTTAGGTTTTTGTGTAACAATTTATATTTTGAGATAATCTTTTGCATAAATTCACCTTAATTTAATGTAGAATTTGGATAAGGGGATTTAATTGTTCGTTATATTGTAATTTGAGTATTCAATTGTTTATTATTAAGTAAGTAACTGGGTATTGTATATATTGAATATTGTGTTTTATATGTATATTTATACTGTGCATATTTACTATAGATTGAGTATTTTTGTAAAAGAATTTTAGAGACCTGAATGAGCAATATTATTTTGAAATACACTATTGTTAGAAGGATAAATTTTCTTATGTCGAAACATTATTACATTTTGTAAAATATCCGTTACTGATTGGTCTAGATTTGATAAAACACCAAAACTATATTGATTTAGGCTAAAAATTCATTACATAGATAGTTCTTTACAAAAATATCCATAGATAAAAACATATCCATAAGATAGTTCTTTAAACAGCAACTGAAAGAAAATAACATAGCATTTGCATATGTTGTCCGTAAATGAGTAAAAGTATCATGACTGAAAACAAACCTTTTCTCCAGAAATGTTTTCACATAAAAATAGTTCTTTTTTCACAAATCAAGTAATTTTATCAGCATTTCTACAGCTCCAAGAATATTTCTTCTCACAAAAGTAACTTGAACATAAATATCCTGGGATTTTTGTTAAAAGCAGTCTTTCGTAAATTGGCATTACTTTTTCTGAATATCTTTTTCAGTAATCTTCTTCCTTTCAACTACGCATACCTTTCATTTTCTTTTTTTCTTTTCAAATGTTTGATATTCACGTACTCTGTGCTGCGCTGGTAGCAAATAATCTTACTTACTGATTCGAAAATTGTTATTTTCTGTTAAAAAATTTTCCAGTTAAATACAAGGATATCTCCATTATTTCAGTTAAATTCGAGTTATGGAATACGTCCTTATTTCCTTTTTAAATTATTCCCGATTAATTTTTTTCCCTAATTCAAAATATATCAAATATGAAAACTGCCAGACACGTCGCCAAATTAGATGACACTTAAAATTTTAAAAACTCATATAATTAATAAATCAATTAATTAATTTCAAGTTTCTCTATAATATTTCTTATGCGTATCATCAAGCCACTTTTTTGGTCTTTCATCATATATATTTTCTATTATTAGCTTTCCTCCCGAACTGAATGGATGACACAGCAAAAAAAAACAAAAACATTCGCCATGTTAATCCAATGATATGACCCTGTAGGAATTCCAATTAATTTTCCAGTATCAAGTTATGCTTTCATTTATTTATCTAATGTCAATAAGGAAATGCCACTGTCTGGCTGAGGGTAACAAATTATGCCTCGCTTCTAAATGATTCCGCAAGACATTCAAATGATACCCGGGCGTAATAAATATCCTTCCGGAGTTTTATGGACCAAGCGAGATCGTTACCAGCATCTGGATCATGTTCAGAGCTATGCAAATGAAACACGATTATTGGATCGCAAACCGCAGGAAACAAACTAGATTAACCTGAACATCTTCAATTAAATAAAATTTTTGTCTCATAAAGTAATTAAAATGGATTGACTGTGAGGGAGAGTTTTAATAATTCGTCTTTATCATTGTTCATCATCTGTTTGAATTATTGGGCGGGCAAATTGAATTTAAAGGGTGAAACTGCCGTCTTAATTTCTAGTTGAAATGGGTTATTTCTACTATCTCTTTGCCTTTTAATTTTTCGGCAATGTTATATTAGTTAAGAAACTCATTAATACTATTAACAGCAGTTAATAACAGTCGTTGTCTTCCAAGTTAATGCTTAAAAGTTGTGCGTAGAATTTAAAAGATAATTAGGAATCTTAAAAGAAGTAATATTTTTAATATATTTTACTTTTTATATTTTTAGACACATTCTTGTTTATGAGTCAATGCTTTTGTTTGTTTCTGTTGTTGTTCAATGTGTGGAAAAAACATAGTTGGGTGTTGGTGAAGTGTTCTGCAACCGTAGGTGTCGTGTTCGTATCCCCGCGGTGTTATTGATATTTACGGTGGACGGGATTCATTTTAAACCATAGTTCTCAGTATAATATGATTGTCGGGCGTAGAGCTGATATTCCTACGCTTCAAAAAAAAAAACATCTCATGTTTCCGAAATATGCCAGTATGCGATGCTCTCGCAAGAAGAGGAAGATTCCTTGTGTAATTCTAATACTTTATTATCAAATACGAAACTTAACTTACTTAGCTAATGAGTAGGAAGGCTGAGGTTTGAATCCGCTGGAGGAGCACGTTGCGATCACTGGCTGCAGAACAGAGGAAACTCGCTGGTGAGTGTGGCAATGTTTGCAAAGCATCTCACATCGATAAACAGGTTTTCCTGGTAGGAGATTTCCAGATTTTTCTCGACACTATTTCTTATTTAATTCTTTGAGATCTTCGTAAATATTGCACGTAAGTTCGGGATGTTCTTCCCGTAAAAAAATAAGTTTTTCGCCAGATACTAAAATCTCACCTGGTAGACGCCAGCCAGTCATAAGTTTAATGTCCTTCCCATTCACGCGTTTCTACCGACTTGTGCTACCCGACATGGGATTTTAGCATCCAGTGGAAATAAATCGTAAGTCCTTCCCTCCACCAAAAGCATTACTTTGCTTTTATCCAAGTGGAAGACTGGAATTTCTGAGGAATTCATTCTTTTCTTACTGCATTCTTGTTTAAGCCTGAAATATTTCCTCAACTAAGGTACAAGTGTTTTAGTTTTTAGTTTTTTTTTGTTTTTTACATTGCCAAATATCCAGCAGAGCAAATTACTTTACTGATAGGTTTTTGTATTCTTTTACAGTATTTCCATTATTTTGATGGTCGTCTGTATATCAACACTCAAAAGTTTATAGCAATAAGCTTTAACAGTGGAATAGTCATGGAAACCCAAATCCTTGAATCTTTTTATTAAATTAACTTTACACAATTTTGAATCCACCAATCAAATCCCCCTCCCCCTTTATTGAAATTTCAATGTGTTACCAAACTTTTATTTTTGAAACTCTCACGAAATCGATCTCTTTACCGAGAGGAAATATCACAGCATTAATGCCAATTAACTTGTCATGTCTTCTACGGGGCATATCAGAGAATGAAACTGGGCAGAAGTGATTATAGGCTACATTAAATTGAAAGTTAAGTCTTACATGGGTTCAATACGTTTCCCTAAATTAATATTCAATAGTTGAGGGGAAAGTGGCGTGTGTCAGGTGAGAGGGTGAATACGGGAAACTCGAGTTGTCGAGTTCTTTTTGAGAGTCGAATAAAATGCTCGCAAAGTAATTGACAGCAGAAGATTTCAGCTCTTTCTTTAATATAATTTATGCATATGGTAATTAATACGTCTAGTTTTACTGTAATCTAAAAACCCGAAATTGAATGAATGCACAGTATGTGATATAATACGATTTCTAATGAACCTCGTTACAAAGTAACAACGGAATAGAAGTAGTATCTCCAGTTTTAAATAATAATAAATCAAGATTATAATAAAAATTATGTATAAATGAATTAATTAAAAAAATAATTAACAATCAATATAATTAAATGTGTAAATGAATTTAATTCAAATAAAATGTTTATCTTTTTTTATTTAACTTATTTACTTTAAGTGATATAGATGTAATCTTGTAAAGGTAAAAATGAATAAGTGTTTTCTCTTTTATTCTAGAGTTCTACGTCACAGGTTTCGGCTTTGAGTCCCAGCGGTGTCATGGACGTGTTTAATGGTTTGGAATTTCACTTTGAACCGTAGCTCCCTGTCTAATATGACTGTAGGGCAAAGGACTGACAAATCTACCCAGTACAAACGAAATATCTTCCTTCCAGAAATCTGCCAGTAGGTCGTCGTCCTCGGCCCACTATGGGGCTGTCGCACCACTAAGGATGATGATTGTCTGCATAAATGCAAATAAGAATAAAAGACATCTGCTTCTGCTTCATTGTCGCAACGGCCCCTGGTGGGCCAAAGCCATCTGCGTACTTTCAGATTTCTGGACATGAGATGTTTCGTTCGTACGGGGTAGTGCATTCAGCCTTATGGTTAACAGTCCTATTAGACCGGGACCTGCGGTTTAAAGTGGATTCCCAACAACTACAAACATCCATGACACCGCCGGGACTCGAACCCGAAACCTGGGGTACCTAGTGCCAGAGTGCCTAGTGCTCTCCCATCCAGTCCCATATATACAATATCAATATATACACTACTCAGTTACTTAGTACTCAGTAATTGAGTTGTCAAATTATGCTACAACGACCAGTTAAATCACCTTATCCGAATTCTACATAAAAAATTAATGCAAATCTATAAAAGACATGATCTAAAAACCTAAATTCTTACGCAAAATCAATCATGTTATTGTAATAATTAGAATAAGATTTCAAATCAAAAGTAATTTTTGTTTTAGCTGCGGCACCCAATGCCAGAGCGCTATACTCTCGGCCATCAGACTCAACGTAGTCAGTAGTGTATAAAATTCTCATATTATATTTTTAGTTCTTACTAATTACTTTAAATTAATTTTAAAATATAATCATTGAAAGCTCTGAGTATTGATGGATGATTAAATAGTCTTCACGATTTAAAAACAATCTCATTCAATGAAGTATTCTTAGATACTTAAATTAATTTAAATATAATCATTGAAAGCTCTGAGTATTAAATGATGATTAAAAAGTCTTCACGATTTAAAAACAATCTCATTCAATGGAAGTATTCGTAGATATTTAATATTTATGATACTGGCTGATAGATACTAAATCTCAAATTTTTTCATGCATGCATCTCCTGTGCATGAGCGAAGCATGCGAAGGAGATGTATGCAAAAATTCTCTACAAATAAAATTCTACAGTAAGATGAAAATAAAGATTTTTAGAGATAGTTTATTCAATTGATAATTTTGCAATTTATTTCATGGCTTTAAATCTCAAACTCGAACCTAAGTTTCGCATACCTTAAGTTTTGTATATATATTAAACATCGAAACCTCTGTGTTAACAAAATTCCATAAGTTAAGTAATAAATCTAGATAAAAAGAATATTTCATTTTTCAAAATTTTTTATTATTATATTTTATAGCAAAATATGATCCAAGAAAGAATTTTTCGAAATAAGGCGAAAAAAATGACGATGGCTTTAAACTTAAAGTTTGCTCTAATGCTTTTTTTTTTGTTTAAATAAATTTTGAATATTTTTGAAATTTTGCAGTTGCTTTTATCAAGAAATATATTAATTAAAATTATTTATTTATTTTTTGAAGCAAACATTTTCTGAAAAATCTGTAAACTCTTTCACAAAAGAAACACCTTTCTGTTCTTAATTAAAATTAAAACTAAAAGCTATTAAAGTTTGAATAAAAGTTTGCTGTGCAGTTTAACTGAAAAACTTCTTTAATGATGAGGAAAATAGAAAAAGTTTGTCAGTAAACAAAAAAAATTCTCCTGCTTTATGACAATTTTTAGATAAAAATTGCAATTTATAAAAATGGAGTTATTCGCATTCTTTAAAGAACAATAGTTTGAAAGCTATTTAAAAATCCTTCCAGGAATTCTTTGCAATTAATAAGATGTCCTTATTTAATGAATGTAAGAAAGTTTTTCATCTTCAAGGCTTCGGATGTTCTTTTTGAATGAGAAACGAATATTCTTAAAACAAAGAACGAATCAAACTTAATTTTTAATTCATGTACTCGAAATTATATTTAACATTTTTCTATTGTGTTCTTTTTTTTTTTCTAATATTTATTTAATAGCACACCAAAAGAAATTATATTTCTTACTAGAAAAAAAAAAAAAACTACTCTTTATAAAGTGGTAGTTGCGTTTAAATGTGAATTCTTTCGAATAATTTTATTCATGTAATTGCTAAGTAATTAGTTTTTCATGTTCAGAATATTTAGATCTTTAGAAGGAAAAGATTCTTTTTATCGGTGATAACTTTTTAATGATATTTTTTCTGTCATCTGATTCTTTTTTATTTTATTCATTAAGAAAGTGTAAAAAATATTTCAGTTTTTCAATTTGCTTTTGTTAATATATTATTCTCCTTCCTTTGATTTTTAATTTTGTCCTGGATTTATTAAATGATACTATGATTTTAATGCATAATATATATTTCAGTATATAAATGCAACAGTTTTTAAAATTTGAATAAATATGATTGTTCGTATTTGCTTACAAAATATTCAGGATTTGAAATAGGTTTTGTAATTGAAATAACCATGAATATTTATTTTTTGATCTAATCTGATAGCATCGTTAAAGTTGCTGTGATTATTACAGTTGCTTGAAAGCTGATATTAATTATATATCAGATTCTTTCAATTAATTTTTTTTATTATTTAAATAACTGCATGTTTTTTTTCTATGATTCTAATCTCGTGATAAAATTGAAGTACAATTTAATAAAAAAAGTTATTGCTTTTTTTCTGGATAATTTTTAATACTAAAACAAAAATTACTTTTGATTTGAAATCTTATTCTAATTATTACAATAACATGATTGGTTTTGCGTAAGAATTTATGTTTTTAGATTTGTCTTTCATAGATTTGCATTAATTTTTATGTAGAATTCGATAAGGTGATTTAACTGATCGTTATAGCATAATTTGATAACTCCATTACTGAGTACTAAGTAACTGATTATTGTATATATTGATATTGTATATATGAGCCTGGATGGGGGAGTGGCTAGAGCACTGGCACTGGGTTTCACAGGTTTCAGGTTCGAGTCCCGGCGGTGCCATGGTTGTTTGTAGGGGTTCGGAACCCACTTTTAAACTGTAGGCCCCGGACTAACATGAGCGGTACGAGGTATTGTTACTTCGCGTCCCTGGCTTATCTTCAAGCTACACACTTCCTGGGTGGTGCTAAGTGTGTAACGTCGGTGTAGCACTTGCTCTAAGGCATCGAAGACAACTGTCTAAGTGTTTGCCAGCTGTTTTAGAACAAAAAAAAATATTGTATATATTTACTATATATTTATATTATATATACTATATATTGAATACTTCTGTAAAAACTTTTAGAGGCATGATACGAGCAATATCATTTTGAAATACTCCATTGTTAGAAGGATAAATTTTCTTATGTCGAGAAGTTATTTCATTTTTTAGAATATCTGTTTCTGATTGGTCGAGATTTGATGAAATTGTCATAACCATATTGACTTAAGCTAGTAATTCCTTATCATGATAGAAAACCATGATAGATTTCCATTTCCCAAAGTTTCATTACGTATGTAACTATTAAAACTATGAGTTAACAGAATCCAATAAGTTAATTGCAAAAATATTTTAAAAACAATTTTTATTTCGCAACTTCCTATATATTTATGCAGAATTTTATCAAATTTTAAGGCAAAAATGTTATCTAAAAAGGAATTTTTCGAATTAAGACAAAACAATGGAGACGCCTTTCTAATTAAAAGTTTGGTCGAAATCTTATTTTTCTTAGTTTAAATAAAAGTTAGAATATTTTCGAACTTTTAGGCTTCCATCATATTTTATGCAGTTGTACTATCAATAAATATATTAATTAAAATTATTTGATCATTTTTAAAAGCAGATATTTTCTGAGAAATATGTAGATATGTCACTCTCAAAAAAAACCCCTTTCTGTTCTAAATTAAAATAAAAACGAAAAGCTATTCAAATTTGATAAAAGTGTGATGTGCAGTTTAACTAGAATACCTCTTTAATGATGAGGAAAATAGAAAAAAATTTAGGCAGAAAAAAAAATAAATAAATAATTTCTCCAGCTTTATGACAATTTTATTTTAGATAAAAATGGCGGTTTATAAAAATGGAGTTCTTTGCATTCTTTACAGAACAACAGTTCGAAAAAGCTATTTAAAAATCCTTCCAGGAATTCTTTGCAATTAATAAGATGCCCTTTATTTAATGAATGTAAGAAAGTTTCCATCGTCAAGGCTTCGCATGTTCTTTTTTAATAAGAAACGAATATTCTTAAAACAAAGAACGAATCAAATTGAATTTTTAATTCATGTACCTGAAATTATTTTTAAGTTTTTTCTTTTGTGTTCTTTTTTTTTTTCTGTTCTGAATATTTATTTAATAGCACACTGAAAGAAATTATATTTCTTACTAGAAAAAAAAATTTTCTTAAAATGACAGTTGCATTTAAATGTGAATTTTTTGAATAATTTTATTCATGTAATTGCTAAGTAATTAGTTTTTCATGTTCAGAATATTTAGATCTTTAGAATGAAAAGAAAAAAAAGAAAGAAGATTTCGAAAGATTCTTTTTCATTGGTGAGATTTTTTTAATAACATTTTTGTCTTTTCTATCATGTGATTCTTTTTTATTCATGAAGTAAGTTTCAAAAACATTTCAGTCTTTCAATTTGCTTTCGTAAGGTATTATTTTCTGTGCATTGATTTTTAATTTTGTTTTAGCATTAATAACTGATAGTCTGTTTTTAATACATAATATACATTTGCGAAATATAATTCGTCTATTTTGTAAGTTTAAATAAATATATTTGCTTAGATTTGCTTGTAAAAATATTAAGGATTTTTAAATAGTTCTGTAATTGTAATAACTATGAATATTTATTTTTTGCTCTAATCCGCTTGCTTCATTTAAGTTGCTTTTATTATTAAAGAAAATGAATACAAGTAGCTTGAAAGATGATGTCTGACATTATTTGTAGACTTCATTTGTTCAATTATTTATTTTATTATTAAATAACTGCTTGTTTTTGTATGATTTAAGTTCAACATATAACGTAAGTGCAATTTAATAATAAATGTGATTCCTTTTGCTCTCGATTACTTTTAATACTCTATGGTATATAATAGAGAAGTTATTTTTTAATCAAATTTTTGTTTTGAAATTTTATTCTAATTTTTACATTATCATGTTAGTTTCGTGTAACAATTTATATTTTGAGATAATCTTTTGCATAAATTTACATTAATTTAATGTAGAATTTGGATAAAGGGGATTTAATTTGTCGTTATATTGTAATTTGAGTATTCAGTTGTGGAGTATTAAGTAAGTAACTGTATATTGTATATATTGAATATTGTGTTTTATATATATATTGATAGTGTGTATATTTACTATATGTTGAGTACTTTTGTAAAAGAATTTTAGAGACATGATATGAGCAATATTATTTTGAAATACACCATTGTTAGAAAGATAAATTTTCTTATGTCGAGAAAGTATTACATTTTGCAAAATATCCGTTACTGATTGGTCTAGATTCGATGAAAACACCAAAACTATATTGATTTAGGCTAAAAATTCGTTACTATGACAGAAAACATATCCAAAGATAGTTCTTTAAACAGCAACCGAAACAAAAAATAACTTCATTGCATATGTTGTCCATAAATGAGCAAAAGTATCATGACTGAAAACAAACCTTTTCTCCAGAAATGTTTCCACATAAAAATAGTTCTTTTCGCAAATCATGTAATTTTATCAGCATTTCTACAGCTCCAAGAAGATTTCTCCTCACAAAAAGTAACTTGAACATAAATATCCTGGGATTTTTGTTAAAAGCAGTCTTTCGTAGAATGGCATTACTTTTTCTGACTATCTTTTTTCAGTAATCTTCTTCCTTTCAACTATACATTCCTTTCATTTCCTTTTTTCTTTTTCAAATGCTTCATATTCATGTACTGTGTGCTGCGCTGATAGCAAATAATCTTACTTACTGATTCGAAAATTGTTATTTTCTGTTAGAAACATTTTCCAGTTAAATACAAGGATATCTCCATTATTTCAGTTAAATTCGAGTTATGGAATACGTCCTTATTTCCTTTTAAATGATTCCCGATTAATTTTTTCCCTAATTCAAAATAAATCAAATATGAAACTGCCAGACACGTCGCCAAATTAGATGACACTTAAAATTTTAAAAACTCATATAATTAATAAATAAATTAATTAATTTCAAGTTTCTCTATAACATATCTTATGCGTATCATCAAGACACTTTTTTGGTCTTTCATCATATATATTTTCTATTATTAGCTTTTTCGTCCGAACTGAATGGATGACACGGCAAAAAAAAAAAAAAAAAAAAAACATTCGCCATGTTAATCCACTGATATGACCCTGTAGGAATTCCAATTAATTTTCCAGTATCAGGTTATGCTTTCATTTATTTATCTAATGTCAATAAGGAAATGCCACTGTCTGGCTGAGGGTAACAAATTATGCCTATCTTCTGAATGATTCCGCAAGACATTCAAATGATACCCGGGCATAATAAATATCCTTCCGGGTTTTATGGACCAAGCGAGATCGTTACGAGCATCTAGATCATGTTCAGAGCTATGCAAATGAAACATGATTATTGGATCGCAAACTGCAGGAAACAAATTAGATTGACCTGAACATCTTCAATGAAATAAAATTTTGTCTCATAAAGTAATTAGAATGGATTGACTGTGAGGAGAGTTTTAATAATTCGTCTTTATCATTGTTTATCATCTGTTTGAATTATTGGGCGGTCAAATTGAATTAAAAGGGTGAAACTGCCGACTTAATTTCTGCTTGGAAATGGGTTATTTCTACTATCTCTTTGCCTTTTAATTTTTCTGCAATGTTATATTAGTTAAGAAACTCATTAATTACTATTAACAGCTGTTAATAACAGTCGTTGTCTTCAAGTTAATGCTTAAAAGTTGTACGTAGAATTTAAAAGATAATTAGGAATCTTAAAAGAAGTAATTATTTTTAATATATTTTACTTTTATATTTTTTAGACACATTCTTGTTTATGAGTCAATGCTTTTGTTTGTTTCTGTTGTTGTTCAATTTGTGGAAAAAACATAGTTGGGTGTTGGTGAAGTGTTCTGCAACCGTAGGTGTCGTGTTCGTATCCCCGCGGTGTTATTGATATTTACTGTAGACGGGATTCATTTTAAACCATAGTTCTCAGTATAATATGATTGTCGGGCGTAGAGCTGACATCCCTACGCTTCAAAAAAAAAACATCTCATGTTTCGAAATATGCCAGTATGCAGATGCTCTCCCAAGAAGAGGAAGATTCCATGTGTAATTCCAATACTTTATTATCAAATAAGAAACTTAACTTACTTAACTAATGAGTAGGAAGGCTGAGGTTTGAATCCGCTGGAGGAGCCATTTGCGATCATTGGTTGCAGAACAAAGGAAACTCTCTGGCAATGTTTGCAGCTGTGTGATGACTGTGGCAATGTTTGCAAAGCATCTCACATCGATAAACAGGTTTCCCTGGTAGGGCTTTCCAGATTTTCTTGACACCATTTCTTATTTAATTCTTTGAGATCTTCGTAAATATTGCACGTAAGTTCGGGATGTTCTTCCAGTAAAAATAGGCCGCCAGATACTAAAATCTCACCTCGTAGACGCCAGCCAGTCATAAGTTTAATTTCCTTCCCATTCACGCGTTTCTACTGACTTGTGCTACCCGACATGGGATTTTAGCATCTGGTGGAAATCAATCGTAAGTCCTCCCGCCACGAAAGCATTACTTTGATTTTATCCAAGATTTCTGAGGAATTTATTTTTTCTTATTGCATTCTTGTTTAAGGCTGCAATATTTCCTCAACTAAGGTGCAAGTGTTTTTTTTGTTTTTACAACGCCAAATATCCAGCACAGCAAATTACCTTACTGATAGGTTTTTTTGTATTCTTTACAGTATTTCCATTATTTTGTTGGCCACCTGCATATCCACACTCAAAAGTTTATAATAATAAGCTTTTTAACTGTGGAATAGTCATGGA